>JBBBDQ010001417.1:505000-707500 GCA_037127315.1 Ascarosepion bandense
TGTAGCTACTGTGTGATTAAAATTGTATGACTTCCAACACGAACTTTGCTCAAAATGTATGCAGTAAATCTTTATTTTTATTTATCATTTGTTTATGCCTATTTTAGATAAACTTTGAATATTCTTGTTGCAGAGTACGACAATGTATTTCCTGCTATTCCCTCTTTTGTAATAATGGATTGCTCCTACTTTTAAATATGGCAGGTAGCCACATTAGTGTAGGGTTTGAGTAGTTTTTAGTTTACTCAAGTATTTCCGTTGTATGTATGAGTATTTAATAAATCTTTGTTTTTTCTACCTAGTCTTTTATTCCTTCAATACACCAACTACAGCCTTCTTAATTCTTGACTATTGTAAACAAAGACAACATGACAACAATTATTTACATTGTCATTGAAACTTAATATAAATTATCTTCTTTTTTTTTCTACGTGCCATGTTCCTTCAAGGCACAGGCGATCATGGCCTTCCACATTTTCTATTTTTATGCTTTCTCCTGTTAGCCCTCCCAAACCCCACTCTGCTATCCATTTGCTCAAGCCCATCAAGTATGTTACACATTGCTTTTCTCTATCTCTCGTTCCCTCTGATCTGTGAGTCACTAATTTTTTCCATCCTTCTGGCAGCATGCCAAAAAAAGACAGGTCTTTTGACGCTCACCACAAGTTGACCAATTTCTTAATGCTTTTGAACGTTTTGAAACTGTTGTATAATCAACTCCTAATGATTCTGCAAGTTCAGCTTGCAAATGAGTCTTCATGAAGTAATGCCTCCAATTTTTTGTCTTCAAACTTTTTGGTGTGCCAGATCTTCAACATCAAAAATCATTATTTTTGAAATGTCTAAACCAATCTCTGCATGTTCTGGACAGAGCATGGTCATTGTAAGTCTCAGCAAGAATTTGTGAGTTTCAGCTACAGATTTCTTTTGAATAAAGTAGTGCAATAAAATTCCCTGCAAATACACTTTCTGCTGTATACCTATCTTTATACAGAAATAGGATATTCTTATACTCTTAAATAGGTGGACACTATTATAATAGAGGACAGTGATTATACTGACAAGCAGTTCACTAACAATGTATCTACTTCATGCAGAATGCGAGTTTTTTACTAGTTGATATACTATTGTTCTCAACCTCTGCTTTAATGGTTACTAACACAGTAACCTTTTAGGGCTACAGCACTTTTTTGGCACAAAATATGACATGTCAAAATATGACATGTTCAATGCTTTAAAAAATAAAGTTGTTTACTCTTCAGTGAAATGACATCCACTTAATTTCAAGCTTGTCTATAGTACTTCCTTGTAGATACATTTCCATCTGAAACGACATACACACAGTTCTAGGAATACCATTTTTATAAAACAGCAAGAACTTATTCAAGGTCCTAATATATATATATTTATTGAAAAAGCATTCAGACCTTGCAACAAAAGAGGTGATGATCATGACAGGGTGAAATAAATAAAAATTAATACTTGCAAGAATCTTGTGGTGTAATCATCATCATCATGCATACTTTGCCGAACGTTCCAATAAACATGAGGTTCTATTTCAAAATCTGAGTCAATCAGATTTCGACCATTTGAAGAAAAACTTCGATCAGATTTATTAGTTTTCCTTAACTTTGCTAAGAACTAATGTTTTTACTGTACAGTTGTTGCAGATGGAAATGCACATCTCTTTCTGGAAAGATAGCATGAAAGGTTTATTTTTACATTTCCATCTTCTGATTGAATAAATAAAGAGATTCATTTTGATATCACTTGTCGAACTTAATTTGCCTGCACAACCAGGGAAGCTGCTAACTGTCAATATTTGTTATAAGAGCAAATCTGTCTTAGAGCAACACACAAACATTATTTATAAAACTTTTCTTTTTTCAAAAAGAATGGGCATTTGCTATAAATTTGTACATCTGCTAGCATTTTCTCTATGCCTGTTTCTGATGACCAGTGTATCAAATTTTCTCTCAGTATTTGGTTAAATATTGTAATCTTTATTTTTTATATCACATTTTGATTGAAATATTCTTTTGCTTTCCTCATATTACTGATAGTTTGAAGATAAGGATTTTCATTATTTATGATATATCATCATCTTTATTATTTTATTATATTTTGACCAATATATTCTTCTTTTGTCTTATCTCCATCTTTATTGAAAGAACTGTTTGTCTGTATATATATATATATATATATATATATATAGTGTTTGTGATAATGTTTAGTACTGTTGTTGTTTTTTCAGTGCTGTTACTGATAAAATGTATTTTGGCAAGCAGGTTTTTTTTATTGTAAAGTGCTCAATACTAGAGTAGAGATAATCAAAAAGAGTGTGTCACTTTAACTGAGCAGGTTCATACTGACTTCAAAGTTTCGTGAGGACATCATTATTATGTTTTCACTTGTCAGAGCTAGTTTGCAAACTATCCTTGACAAGTGAGAACATCATAACAGTGTCCTCTCAAAACTTCAATGTCAGCATGAACCTGCTCAGTTAAAGGGACAAACTTTTTGTGCTTATATATATATGTGTGTGTGTGTGTATATACATATAAATGTGTGTCTGTATATATATATATATATATATATATATATATATATATATATATACATATATATATGTGTGTATGTGTTAGTTCATCATCTCACTGCCCACAAACTCTTCTCTGACAGGCAATATGGCTTTCGCTTTGCCAGGTCAATGGCCGACCTGCTAACAACCGTAACGGAGTACATGCTACAGGTTCTTGATGAGTCTGACGAGGCTCGTGTGGTTGCTCTGGACATCTCCAAGGCTTTCGACAGGGTTTGGCACTCTGGCCTTCTATGCAAACTACGGGGTTACGGTATTACCAGTCGCCTGCTTGACCTCATCCAATCTTTTCTAAATAACCACAAAATGAAGGTCGTTTTGAATGGGTGTGCCTCTTCATCCTACAGCACGAATGCTGGTGTCCCACAGGGCTCTATCCTGGGCCCGACACTCTTCCTTATTTTCATCAACGACCTCCCAGATGAGATCAAGTCCCAAGTAGGCATCTACGCAGATGACACTACAATATACTCCTGCACCAGTAAGAAAACTGTCGTGGCGGACAGACATAATCTCACTGCTGACATTGAACGGAATCTACACTCATGGTGAACTGGGGCAAGAAGTGGCTTGTCAGCTTCAATTCGTCTAAGACCAAGCTGTTGTCTGTCAACCATTATAGGCAACCTCTCCTGCCTCCCATAAGCATGGACCAAGCGATTCTCCCAGAGAGCAATACACTACGCCTTCTCGGACTTACCCTGTCCTCAGACTTCAAATGGAACCACTATATTGAATCCATAGCAAAATCTACTGCTAAGAAGGTTGGGTCACTATGTTGATCCAGGATGTTTTTTCCGCCTGAATCCATCCTGCATATATACAAGTCAACCATCCGTCTGTGCATGGAGTACTGCTGCCATTTATGGTCAGGCACCCCTGCCGTTCTCCTTGGTGTTCTTGACAGGCTCCAAAGGAGAGTCTGTAATGTGATAGGTACTGATCTGGTGGCTCGACTGCAGCCACTTCCCCACCATCAAAATGTGGCCTCCCTTTGTCTGTTCTATAAATACTTTCATGGCTTCTGCTCGGACAAACTTAAGTCACTGGTGCCTCCTCAACAGGTGTTTACTCGTACAACCAGACTGGCAACTGGGTCCCACCCATTCACAGTCAGGTTAGCCAAATGCAGACGACAATTCTACTCCTGCAGCTTCTTCTCTCGCACTTCCCGCCTGTGGAACTCACTCCCGTATTCTTGCTTTCCTGACGGCTACAACCTCCAGAAATTTAAATGCAAAGTCAATACTCATCTACTAACCACTGGACTCTAGCTCTCTCCCCATCCCCGTATAACCTTCCCTTTCTCTCCACCTATGTATCTGTCATCGCACCTGCATTCTCAGCTTTCTATTGCTCCTTTCTAACTAGTTTGTACTCCTCACTCTTTTCTAATTAATCTTTTTACAGTTATGTAGCCCCCTGCACATCAGTGGCATTTCCGCCTTGCTCGGGGTGAAATGATTAAAAAAAGAAAAAAAATGTATGTATATATATATATATATATGTAAGCACATATATGTGTGTGTATGTATGTATATATATATATATATATATCTGTAAGCACATATATATGTGTGTATGTATATATATATATATATATGTATGTAAGCACATATATATGTGTGTGTATGTGTATATATATATATATATATATGTGTAAGCACATATATGTGTGTGTATGTGTATATATATATATATATATATATGTAAGCACATATATGTGTGTGTATATATATATAAGCACATATATATGTGTGTGTGTATATATATATATATATACACACACACACACACACACACACACACACACACACATTTTCAAAAAAAACCAGCAGATGTTGGTGTGACTAATAGACAACTTGCAAAAAGAACTTATACTATAGACAGAAAAAAATCTCAAACAAAAAAAAAGATTAAGAAATAAACAGCTATTTAACAGTAAATTAAAGTGCTCATTGCATACACTCAATAGAGCAAAAAATACTTTGCAATGTCAAAAGTCAGTGAAGGACAGTCAGGACTGCTACTCAAGTTTCATGCTCACATGACCTTCAGGCAACTAGAAGACCAATAAAAGAAGGTACCTAGAATTTATATCCAATAACATAACCTACTCTAACCTATTGCATCACAGTGAAAAAATTAGAAAAAACACCTGCCCTCATAAGAGGAAAAGTAAAAGAGAATAAGCAAAGGAAAAAGACTTGTGGGTGGACTAACTAGACAACTGTTTCATCTTTTCAATTTAACCCATAAGGATTCTTTTGATACATGTCATGCTTTTCAGGTATTTTATTTGTACTTAAAAATGAGTGTATGCATATGTATATCAGTTAAGTACCATATGTGATACACAGTTTGAGCAATAATGTCTCAGTTGACTTCAGTAGGCTTTGCAATATGCTAATTTTTTGCACTTCTATATCAGACTCGTAGATATGCATTGTGGTGCTATGGATATTGGCTCAAAATAAGAAATCTGAGAGTCATGTCCAAATTCTAGTTGAATTTATTGCATTCATTTGCATGCAAATAACTTTGGGAAAGGTATTAATTCATCTTTTCTCCCTCCATCTACTGGTTAAATAACAGGACAGACTGGGTTCTATAGCCTTTCCTGGCAACCAGACTATTGCAGAAAGCAGTAGCAACCAACTGTGGGAAAATCATGTCCAGTCAGTCATGTCTCTTTTGAGACATGATCTTCTAAGTGTGTATCATGTATGGCACTTAATTGACTATCAGTTTCAACCAATGCTATTCTTTCTTACCCCCAATAAAAGTCTGCTACTTTAGATGCCTGCAGTTTTTTTGTTCTTCATAAGTAAAGAAGGTAATTATATGTTACAAGTTGTGGATACTGAATTTTTAGCAACATTTTGATCTAAATCCTTGGTATTTTTACTTTCTGTTTCTGAACTGATTTATGACCTTTGGAATTATGACCTCAGATTTTTTCTTTTTGTATCTGTGTTTCTTCTCTATTGCTATTTTGTTAGAATAAAAAAAATAATGTAATAAAAATTATGTAGAAATATTTATTCATGCTAGAGGCATATGGCCAGAAAAACACTGATTTTCTTATGATCAGTGAAGTTAAATAATGTCAAGCATGGTCAAATGGATCACTACTTGGAATTATTAGATGTTGGGGATGTTTGGTTGGTGCAATAGATAATGACTGGAAATTGTTACTAAGCCGAGGTACAATTCTAGTTGGGCACTTTATTTTCATTTGCACACAAAATAGTCTTGGGAAAAGTATGAATTCACCTCTTTTTCTCTAGCTATTGGCTAATTAGTAAGACTTGTATCCAAAAATATTGCATACAAAATATTCAAATTTCTGCATTAAATAACCTGCAGAGGTTGATATACTGCTAAACAAAAATAACTGACCAGATTATTCTTACTATAAATTTTAGAAACCTCAGCAAATAATTTATATTCTTTGTTTCAGTTAGGAATTTTAACCTTTTTCATTAAGTGAAAGAACTTTTTGACTTCTCTTTGGCATGTCCAAAATACCGTGATCACTATTCTTCTACTTTAGGACCATTATTAAGTAAATCTTAAGAATGCTTTACTTGTGGGTTGAGCATAATTAAGTGAAAACTGTATAATATTAAGCTACGTATAATGGAAAGCAAATGTACAGGTATTGGCAAATTTTTGTTATTGATTTTAATAACATTTTGGTCATTGTGTCCTCTGACCTTCACAATCACAGCATTTTGGTTATTGTGTCCTCTGGCCTTCATCATCACAATGATTTGGTTATTATGCCCTCTGCCCTTCATCATCATAGTGTTTTTGTTATCATGCCCTCTAGTCTTCATGATTACAACATTTTGGTCATTTTCCTTCATTTTCACAGCATCTGAAACATTGTGAAACAGAAATGGGTAAAACAGTCTGCTACATGCATGGATGTTTGGATTGTGCAATGGATAATGACTGGGAATTGTTAATTAGACAGCCGAGTTTCAATTTTAGTTGGGTACATTATATTCACTTGCACACAAAATACCCTTAGGAAAGGTATGAATCCACCTCTTTTTCTCCAGCTATGGGCTAATTGGTATGACTTGTATACAAAAATATTGCATACAAAATATTCAAATTTCTGCATTAAATAACCTGTAGAGGTTGACCATACTTGACATTATTTAACTTCACTGATTGTAAGAAAATCGGTGTTTCTGTGGCCATATGCCTATAGTATGAATAAATTAAATCTTCATCCAAGAAATTCAAAGAGAAATCATTTTATTTATTTTCTTTTTTTAAAAAAACAAGTTGCTGCTTTGGGCTAGGAAATTTTTCTCACCCTTTCATATATGCAATTTAATATGCACCTCAAACAAAATTTCATTGGTTCTTTTTTCAATCAATATTCTGATTTGGAAGAAAATAATTCAAATTCATGAACTGAAAAACTTCTTCAATTCATAATGATAGACAAATATATGAAATTAGCAGCAGCACATATTTTAGTATTTTTTAAAATGGCTCCTTCATTTTTGTACAATTAGAAATGAATTATTATTCATCTGCTAACTGGAAAGGAATTTGGTTCAATTGGTTTTTCCATAAAGCTTAAAACTTTTGCTTCATTGAGTTTCTGTTTAACAACCAATGAAAAATTACTTAAGTGGAAAGTGTGACACTGAGATCCAAAGGGGAATTGGCATGGTGAAAGACACATTCCAGAAGCTAAGCAGAGTGTTTAAAGGCAGGAAAATTTTTGCTAGAAACAATAAAGAAAGTGCTGGATTGCTATGTGATGTCTGTTCTTCAATATGGCAGCAAATGCCAGAAAATTTTTTTTTTAATAGTTTAACCCCAAGCTTTGCAGTATTGCCATGATGCACAGGGGGCTACATAAGGGAGTAAAAGTTTAAGCAGGAGGAGAGCGAAAAGGAGGACAAACTAGTTACAGGAGGTGTCAGAAAGGGCAAGTGAAGGATGTGAACACAGAAGTGAAGACAGATACTATGGTAGAGAGAAAGGAAAAGAACAAGAAACACAGGTGGATGTAGAAAGGACTGGAGTGAAGCAAATAAGAGATGGGAATTGACATTGCATTTAAATTCCTGGGGGTTGTAGCCATCATGAAAGGGAGTTCCACCAGGGGGAAGTGCGAGAAAAGAAGCTGCTGGAGTAAAATTGCATCAAAGATGAAGGAAAAACTTGAAGCAACTGAAATATGGTTCTACAGAAGGATGCTGCGGATATCATGGATAGAGCATGTGTGCAATGATGAGGTTTTGGTAAAGATGGAAATGAAACAAATTAATACTGAGTATCAGGAAAAGACAGCTAAAATTCCTGGGGCATGTGATGAGGAAGGAAGGCTTGAAGAATCTGATACTCATAGGTCGGATAGAGGAAAAAGAGAGACAGGGGAAAGCAGTGGATAACATATCTGACTGGCCTGAACAGGTGGATGGCAGTGTGGGATTTGGGTGGCGTAACAGAAGAAAGTGTACTGAGAGCCACCAGGGATAGGGAGACGTGGAAGGCCATGATCACCTATGTGCTGAAGGGACATGGCATATAGAAAAAAAGAACCCATTACCAGTTAATTTTTTTCTAGGTTCTTTATGACTATAAACCCTAGATTTAAAGGATCCTGTGATAATAGACTTTTAATTTAACAGACCTTAGTACAGGACTAAAATCATGTGTTATCTGGACCAAATTTTAGTAAAATATTGTATTTAACTTCTTTTTTTTTTTCCATAATAACCAGTACTTTTTAATTATGCTTAAAATAAATCTTATGAGAATTTGATAGGTTTTCGATATGCTTAAGAGTCACTTTCACCCTAATAAGTTAAAACAAACACCAAAAATGGTATATAGATATTTTATATTTTTATAATAATTTATGAATATTAAAGCTTTTTTTATATTAAAACAAATAATTGTTTAAAAAACATGCATAGTCTCTTTGGATATATTCAAATATAACAGACTTTTTGCATTAATGGACACTTTTTTCACTCTGAGAGTCCATTAAATCGAGCATTTATTGTAATTAAGATGTCTTCACTAGATATATTAAAGTTATCCATTTCTTCTCTTCAGACAAGGAATATTTTTCATTTAAAAATTTAAAACACTCAATTGTTTCTCTATTCAAATTCTGTCAGTTGTTACAAATTTCTTGTAATGTTTAGAGAAAATTATTTTTTATGAATAAAGACAAAAGAAAAACTTATCTTTCTTGACACATCCCCTTCTTATCAAGGCAAATGTAAAAATCTTATTTTCCAACATGTATTTATAAACAAGTAAAATAACTATTAGGTTTTCAAATTTTTTTTAATGTAAGTATGTTCATTTACATTATTTACACTGTTCATACTGTTGTCTTCATGTTGGTTGCCATATCATCTGAAGATGGCTGGTGCAAACACTGGTCAAAACATCTTGAATATGATAACCAAGATAAGGAAAACAGTCTGAACAATGTAAATAATGTAAATAATTACAACACCTCATTTCAGAAATATAGACAAATACTGTATTTTTCGGGTTACAACACACTGCAACTTGGAAGATACACATTAATATTGGAAAGAAATTTCTGAGAAAAAATATTCATTCCCATACAATTCTCATACAACGAATCAGGGAGCCGAGTTCAAATTCCAGCTAAATTCATTGCATTCACTTACGTGCAAATACCCTTATGGGTTAAATAACAGGACAGATTGGGTTCTATAGCCTTGGTCAGCAACCAGTCTACCGCAGAAAGCAATGGCAACCTACTGTGGGATAATCTTCTGCCCAGTCAGTCATGTTTCTTTTGAGACATGATCGCCCAAGCGTGTATCACGTATGGCACTTAACTGACTGACAACAAATACATTCTCCATGTGTCCCTCATATACTGGCACCACACATTGTTTACATTAATCACTCATTCAATTTTGTCTTTATAGCAATGACATACTACTTGGTAGTTAGTAAATATTTATACATCTTCCATTGTCCAAGGATGGTTTTATTTTCATAAAAATGAATTGAAAATTAAAAAAAAATTTTTTTTTTAATAATTTCATCCCATGCAAGGCAGTATCACCACTGCCACTGATATGCAGGGGGCTACATAAGAGTAAAAGTTTAGACAGGAGGAGAGTGAAGAGAAAGATGAACCAGTTACAGAGGGTGTCAGAGAAAGAGCAAGATGAGAACACAGGTGTGAAGACAGTTGCGAAGGTAGAGGGAAAGGAAAAGAACAAGATATATTGGGTGATGTAGAAAGAACTGGAGTCAAACGAATAAGCAATGGGTACTGACATTGCATTTAAATTCCTAGAGGTTGTAGCCATCAGGAAAGCAAGTATATGGAAGGAAGTTCCCCAGGGGAAGTGTGAGAAAAGAAGCTGCTGAAGTAGAATTGTCGGCTGCATTTGGTTGATTTAACTGTGAATGGGTGGGACCTTGTTGCCAATCTGGTTGCACGAGTAAATTCTTGTGACAGGGAGTGCCAGTGCATGTAAAAGCATGAAGCATAGAAATTTTATATATTATCAAATCCCCAAAACTCGTCACTGCTAGTTTCAAGTGAAAGCTCTAAATGACCATCTGCAGAGTCATCACTACTGTCAGTCATGTACAACAAATGATCCTCACTACCATCCATATCATGTAAGTAACTGATACATTCATTTTGAAAGATGCACACACATTTTACAGGAAGAAAAAAATGCATTTTGTAAGCTGGAAAATTCAGTATTAAGAATTCTCATAAATAGTCTTCAGGCTAACTATGAAAATCCAAGTAAACTATGGAGGAAGATAAGTGATACAATTTAATACATCATATGCCTAATTATTTTTTATATAGCATGCAACTTTACAGCTGTTTTCTCAGTAGTTAATCATATGAAGCTTTGAGATCTTAGCACTGCTTCCATATATGAAGCATAATGTTTATTTGAACATAGCTAAACTGCAACTCACAAATCATAATCAGCTCTTTGACATTTAATGTGTCTCTAGGAAAAATATATTGGCCGATCTTCTTTTCTCATCACAGTTAAAAAAAAAAAGTGAATAAGAACAGATATCAAACTTGATATTTATTTATATTTATTATATTGGTGTCACACATTGACTGAGTCAATGGAAATTCTCTTTCAAGAACATTTTGAAGAATTTTCAGAGTAAATGATTGTGCTTTTCTGGAAGTCTGCAATATTAGTCCCAACTCCAGTTCTTCCTAAGTGCTTTTTCAGTTTTCTAAGTGATGTTCTGTTGTAATAAAATATCCTACACCCATTTTTTTTCTATGTGGACTTAGTAATCCAGAGAACTATACATGTATATATATATATATAGTGAGAGCTACATTCAATGGTGTCTTATTTATCTCTGTCTATCCATTTACTGTACTCTGTACTGCAATAACTTTTTCTTCTTTTCAGCTACTACTATCGTGTTGGTTATTCTTTGACTTTGAGTTACAACTTTATATATTGTAACCCTTTTCAAGGATACAATCACATCATAATGAAACTTAAGCAATGTCAAGCCTGGTCTGTACATAGATGGGTGATTACTTGAGAATACTAGGTGCTGTAAGCTTGGATATGTGGTTGGCGTAATGGGTAATGGATTGAAATTGTTAATTGTAGAGCTGAGTTTCAATTCCAGTTGGGTTCATTATATTCTATTATATATAATGGTTGTATGCTCTGAATGAGAAATCAAAAAGTCAAATTTGTTACATTCACTTAGACGCGAATATCGTTAGGAAAGGTATTAATCTATTTTCTCCCTCTAGCTATGGGTTAAATAGCAGGACAGATTAGCTTCTATTGCTGATTGGTTGATATCCAGTCTATCATAGAAAGTAACGGCAACCTACTGCGGGAAAATCGTCTTAGTCATGTCGCTTTTGAGACATGATCGCCTCAGCATGTATTCATGTATGACAACTGACTGACATTATATTCACTTGAGTGCAAATAACCTTGTGAATGGTATGAATCCATCTCTTCTCCAGCTATGGGTTAGTTAGTGAGACTTGTATTGCTAAACCATTATCTCAAAAAATTCTTACATTCTAAAAATATTTTCTGGATTTAAATAACCTGCAAGGAGTTGATAAGCTGTAAAAATGAATCAACCAATAGCTTTTTCAGCTCCCTTTTGCTTTCTTGGGAATATTCCCTTGTATTATATAGAATAGCAAAGTCAATAATTTGACACTTGCTACTCTCCTTATCTATAATAATAATGTCAGGCTTTCATGTTTAAATGACATGTTATCTCTGGATCAAGTAATCCCATCTTGTGACTGTCATTTTCTACCCCTGCCTCTGGGCTGATATTCATATCTTCTCTTTCACTCTGAAGCTAAACGAACAACATACTTCCCAATGAATTCTCTTAACAATACAATAATGCCATCATTTATACTATTTCTGTACCAACTTTGGACATTTACTGAGTATGTAGTTAACTGTCTCATCAGTTTGCAATGCATCCTGCATTTGCGTTCTTATGACTTGTCTCCCCTGACCTTGATTGCATTTATTCTGCATTTATCATTATTATTATGGTAAAAGTTTAAAATCAAGGCCATAAAACAGGGACATAATTTGTCTGCACAAAAATGAAAGTAATTTTGTCAATATGCTTATGGGTTTAAAGATATCTTGAGTGATTGATTTTAAGCAACTACAGTTACTCAAAGCAAACACAAATTGACTGGTTCAGATTTTGTAAGAATGTGTGCTACTATAGAAACCAACAAGCCTCCACATGAATGGGGATATATATATTGAAAAATATACTTAAAATATAATAAAAACAGCAATGCATATAATTTTTAACTCATGAATTATGACTCTATTTCTGGGCTTTTATTATTAATAAAATTTTGTTTGCAATACAATGACACATGTTGAAATCCTAACAGTAGCAGAACAGAATGTGTTCTGTAGCCTTGGTTAGCAATCGGTCTATCGCAGTAAGAATTAGCAACCTACTGCAGGAAAATTCAGTTCCTCACTTCATGGTTGGGAAGAAGTCTTGAACCTTGGTTGGCAATCTTCCTTCAGATGGTGTCTCGTATATATGTTGGCTAAAAATAGTTTTTTCTCTTATTTCTTTTTTATTCATATATACAGTACTGTGCAAAAGTATTAGGACAAGAACTATTTTATCTTTTATGAGGCATACTGACAGAAAATAAACAGTTTAATTAAAGTAATTTTATTTGAGTTACTTAACAAATGCTTTAACAAGAAAAAATACTTGTTACAAAATAAGTTTAATATTTAGTATAATAGCCTTTTGCTTTGATCACAGCCTTTATTCTGCCAGGCATTGACATCACAAGCTTCTTCAATGTATCTAATCATATCTCCTGCCAAGCAGCTTGTATTTGTATATTAAAACATATGGATGTAGAGCTGGCAATCCATGTATGTGTCAGACATTGAAAGAGGTTCATTATGTCCACTCACAGCACCAAGTGCTCAGTACAGCAATGCTTGACTGTGTTGTGTTGGGTGGGATTTCGGTTGTCATTGGTTTTCTGTCCAACCATCTGTTAGTCAAATGATGATGTGCATTGAAGTGATATGTGGTATAATGAATAGAGACGAGGACCGGAACGGAGCACTTGTGTATTTTTTATTGCTGGGTAGTTACAAGAGTAGAGCTATATCTCGTTTTGTACTAAGTCTGCATGCATAGACTTAGCATTGTTTTCGTATCATAACATGCATAGGATAAGAAATTAATTAATATTAACCTCCTTCTTCACTTTCACAAAAATTCACAATGACTTATGAAATCCTGGTTTTCCCAAATAGAAAAAGGATTGACCATGTGCTTAAAGAAAATGTCCAAACCAGATTTCGCAAGTAAGTGTTAAAATGATTTTTGAGTGACTTGCAAGATCAAAAAGGACTTCACGAGTAAGTGCGAAAAATCTAGATTACAATAAAAGGACTTCTTCAATGGCAGTCAAACAGAGAGTCAAATGGGAGCCACAAGACAAACATCTAAAATATAACTTCAACCTTAATCAACTTGGACATTGTCATCTTTCTCTTTCTCCTTATCTCTTTCAGCAATTAAGACTATTAACATTTTTTAGGAACTCTTGATACCTTAAATTTCTCATTGAACATTAATTTTTACAAATTCCTCCTTTTAATAAATTTCTATTTTAGCATTCAAAATGTATATTTCCTTATTCCACTCTTCTACACTAATCCACACAATTCCACATATTCCAAACTTCCGACAACCAACCTTCTGATGATAATTTCTGCATAAAACTTGTAAGCTGTAGGGAGTTCGGTTAAGTCTGACACAAGGCCGAATCAAAGAAACATTAACCAGCTCCCTATATCTTCAGATGATAAAATCTCTTTGTGTATCTATGAAAGTCTGAAGTTTTAGTATTTTACAGAGTATAATGCAAGCTTTAACCAATATGTGTCAAACTACCCACATTCTTATGTCATTTATTTTTGTTAGTTTAACTATAATATTTAATGATGTTGTCAAAATGCTATAATCACAAAACTTGAATGCAAAATTTGGCTTAACTATTTCTGTTTTGTTTTTTATGTATTATCATTTTATTTAATATTTGGCCTATCAATCATCTTTGGAAACTGTCAAAAGATTTTACTCAAAATTCTCTCCATTTATTTCTTCATTGATATTTTTTTGCTGTTTCTTTTTGGTTGTGGGGGGATTGTTTTTTGTTTAGTTTAATATTAGTTTTCTTGTCAGAATTCTGAATTAGAAGTCTTCCAGAAATTCAGCTCTATTCCTTTAAAACAGCAGGAGGGTGCAGTCTTACTGTTTTCTTTTTTTTTTCTTTTTGTCTATTTATTTTTATTTTAATGTCAGTCAGTAAACAGCAGTAATATTTTTATTCTGTGTTTTTTTTTGTTCATTTTTCTTAACACTTCTTCCCACATAGAGACTTAAGTAGGATTTTGATGTAAGTTAAAAAAAAGAACTTGTCACTTTTCGAAAATACCACTGAAGTATTTATAAGTGTGACTGAGGAACATAAGAAGAAAAAGAAGTGATTTATATATATATATGTGTGTGTGTGTGTATAAATTTTCAGATAGTGTATCTGTAAAGAAACAAAATGAATAAAAAGAGACAAAAGGAAAAACTACTCTTAGCCAACATTTGCCTTGATAAAGTCCCTCAGAGGATGAAACGTGTTGGCTAAGAATAGTTTTTCCTCTTATTTCTTTTTTATTCATATATACAGTACCATGCAAAAGTATTAGGACAAGAACTATTTTATCTTTTATGAGGCATATTGACAGAAAATAAACAATTTAATTAAAGCAATTTTATTTGATTTACTCAACAAATGCTTTAACAAGAAAAAGTACTTGTTACAAAATAAATTTAATATTTAGTATAATAGCCTTTTGCTTTGATCACAGCCTTTATTCTGTCAGGCATTGACATCACAAGCTTCTTCAATGTATCTAATCATATCTCCTGCCAAGCAGCTTGTATTTGTTCTCAAAGTGTGTCTTGCAAAGTAACATTAGATTTATCAATTTGAGAGGGAGGAATAAAAAAAAAGTCGGTTATATCCAAGAATAACAGAATAATGAGTTGTTTCAAAAAATTTGTTTAATAGAAAATAAGAAAAATTAAATATAACTTCTTTTTAACGGATTTCTTTTACACCTAGTTTTAAATAATCAATATTTATTAGCAATTTATTTGGCTTTTCACCCTGAATTTGAATTGCAGTAAGGTTTTTAGGAAAATCACCCCTGTCCTAATACTTTTGCACCCTACCATAAGTGTGCAAAAGTTTTAAGACGGGTGATTTTAAACTTTTTGATTGTTTATTTTCTGTCAATATACCTCATAAAAGTTAAAATAGTTCTTGTCCTAATACTTTTGCACAGTACAGTATGTATATACATACATATACACACACACATATACAGAGTGTGATGGGTAAACTGTCACAATATTTTTTGTTTCATTTTGTAGATGCATGTTCTTTGTTTTTGATTTTGTCAACTTTACAGTATAGTAGGGTCAGTTGGCACCATCTGTGAGAAAACGAGCACCATGATGCAATGCACTCTGCCCAAAATTTGAAAACGGCATGCTGTACTGGCTGGCATTTTTACTGGAAGCTCTAACATGTATGTTTCAGGGTGTTTGGGTGTCAGTCTGAAGACAGTGCAAAAAATTCAGAAAAATTTGGATGAATCTAATGGTGATTACGCAAGTGTTTGGTGTGGTCAATGGTGATCATGACATTATCCCTCTATTTATTTTCCACGTAGCCAAAGACTCCACACAGTCCTACATCAAGTGTCTTGAGGTGGCAGTGCTGCCCTGGCCAAGAAAGTATTAGGACAGGGGGGATTTTAAACTTTATTTTGATGTCTCATAAAAGATAAAATAGTTCTTGTCCAAATACTTTTGCACAGTACTGTGTGTGTATATATATATATACTTGTCGTTATACTTGTTTTGAAAAACCCTCTGAGTACATATGCAGAAGGAAAAAATGGTAATAAAAAAAGTACGAGCTAAGCACTTGAACATCAGTCAAAGTACGTAGCCCAAAGAAAAAAACCCAAGACTAGTAACCTAAAACAAAAAGTACTCAATACACAAGTAGAGCAAACAAAGTAAATAACTAACCTAGAGAGTCAACGAACCTACCAAGGTTTCACCAAATTGGATCTTCAGGGAAACTTTCCCTAAAGATCCAATTCGGTAAAACCTTGGTAGGTTTGTTGGCTCTCTAGGTTAGTTATTTAATATATATATATAGAGAGAGAGAGAGAGAGAGAGAGTGCAATGGGTAAACTGTCACAATATTTTTTTCATTTTGTATATGCATGTTCAGTTGAGTGAGAGACCAACAAAATTCTTTTAAACTTTAAAGATGAAATGAAACCAAGGATTATGGCAGCATTCACCAACTTAAACAAGGAGACCATCCAGAAAAGTTGCAAAAGATTCTGAAGTTGTCTGAGAGCTTTGGTTAAAACCAATGGTGATTTTATTGAATAAATTTACTTTTTGTGTAACATTGGTAAATACATATGTTAAAATGAGATGTTCATGTTATTTTTATTTTTGCACAATTCAGATGACAGTTTGTCCATCTTACCCTGTATATATTCAAATAAATTACTAATCAAATTTTGGTAAGCACAGTCGTAGCATAAAATTAGTTCTAAGAAATCAGTACAATAAAATGTAGGCCAATATTTAGATGATGAAGCATTTCCTTCTCCAGTACACCATGTTTTTTTTAATATTTTTTAACAAGTATCCATTTTAAAAAGCTATTCTGGAAAAAATGTGGTAAAATTTTTGTTTTCCTTATTTTAAATTATTTTAAATAGTCTATGCATGAATAATTAAAAATATCATTGTTCAGTATTTTTATTATGCTATAATATTGATTAGTTAGTATCAATTTTATACTATATCTTGAACTGGATATTATTATATGTACAAGTATACCCCTGTTGTGCGTCGTGGTGCAGTGGATATCAGCTCGGAACGAGAAATCAGGAAGCCGAGTTCGAATTCTAGTCGAATTCCTTGCATTCACTTACGCGCAAATACCCTTGGGAAAGGTATTAATCCATCTCTTCCCTCCAGTTATGGGCTAAATAATAGGACAGATTGGGTTCTGTAGCCTTGGTCGGCAACCAGTCTACCGCAGAAAGCAATGGCAACCTACTGCGGGATAATATTCTGCCCAGTCAGTCATGTCTCTTTCGAGACATGATCGCCCAAGCGTGTATCACGTATGGCACTTAACTGACTTAACTGACTGATACCCCTGTTGTCAAAAATGATGACAAAATATTAGAGAGGATTAGCTGTTTTCCCACAAGTTATTCCCCCTTGTTCCCTGTGACTGTTAACCTAGTGTTAATGACTAAATTAACCTAGAGGATCTATGTGTAAATTCAACCATGCATTTCTAAAGTTATTTCAAGTATAAATTCAATTTTGATAGAAATAAGAACAATTCTGTTTTAAAGTTATTAGAGAAATTCAAAGATAAAATTCTGCTGATTTAAAAGTTAATATTTATTTATTCATTCAGTATTGTGAAAAAAATAAACTGTGTTAACCGTGAATTAATTTCAAAACTATGTGTTGTATCTCCAAGGTGGATACGGTACACAGAGAAAGTGTGCTGCAGTAAAATTCAGCACAATATTGGATATACACAGAAAAGAAGGAACAATAGTTACCCTGACAAACAAGACAGAATTCACAACACAGAAAGGAGGGGTTTAGATTGCAATAGTCACCAAAGTAATCAGTTCAAATATTACTCAAATTACACTTGAATATTACACCATGAATGCTGCTATTCTTTATTTAAATAGACCATTTCAGACTATGGACCATTCCATCATTGAGAGTGCTGCAGAGGTGTCAGTTACTCTGCAACACTATGCTGGTAAGATATTTTAGAGGATTATTTGCTGTTTCTTCACAAGTTATCCACCCGCTGAGCAAGACAGAGCACACACACACATACATACATGCTCAAATAAATACACTATGGTCTTTATTATAAAAAGGATCCCTACTGAATTAGTCATGCTTGCATTCATTTTGTTATTTTATAGCAGTTTGTTTTTCTCAATGTACTTTTGCCATAAAACCATTTCCAATAATTTAGATTTTATATATAATTGTCATTAACACTTGCATTTATAAATGACAATTCTTTCTCATTTTCAATATATTTCTAAAGTAAAATCCTGTTCAATGCATTTACATGAAACATATATAATAGCCCTATTCTGTATGTAACTCTTGCATTATTTCCAAGACACTGATCTGATAATTGCTACTTCTTGATTTTCAGTTCTTTTCTATAGTGAACCTATCAGCAATTAATTTACATTATATATATATATATATATATATATATATATATATATATATATAATAGACTACCTTTGTAAATTATTTCATATCACAGATTTCCAAGGCACAAGAAATTAACTGGTTATTGTTCAAATTCTAAGTCAAAAAGAGCAAAGTTCAGTCCTTTTTCACCAAATATTTGATAGTATTAGAAATAATAATAAATTAAATAAGGTCAAAATGTTTGCATCTTCTAAATTCAAATCTTATTTTTTCTTCTACTATGGCCCTTCAGGACATAGATGATCATACCCCTTCAGCTCTCCCTATTCCTTGTAGTTTTTAATAGACTTTCTCTTGTTGCTCCTCCAAAACACTGCCATCCATTTGCTTATACCCATCAAGTATGTCATGCATTGTTTTCTCCTGCCTTTGTTTTCCTCTATCCTGTGATTATCAGATTCTCCAAGCCCTCCTTTCTCATTAAATATCCCAGAAATTTCAGCTGTCTTTTCCTGATGTTAAGCGTAAGTTTTCTTATTTCCATCCTCTCCAAAATCATATGTTCAGTCCATGGTATCTTCAGCATCTCTCTGTAGAACCACATTTCGGCAGCTTCAAGTCTTTGGTTCATATTGAGGGACAGACATCACATAACAACCCAGTACTATCTTCTTTGTTTCCAATAAAACTTTCCTGTCTCTCAATAATCTGCTTATCTTTTGGCATGTGTCCTTGGCCATGTCAATATACCTTCAGGTCTCAATGTTGCACTTTCTGCCCTCTGTGAGAACCTTTTCCCAGGTATTTAAATTTTTGTACCTGCTTGATTTTGGTGTTATTGTTCTATAAATGTATGTTTATTCATTTCATTATAGACAATGTCTGTTTCCTTATATTAGTATACTTAGAAATTACCTACCTGGGTGGGGATCATTTTCTTTCAGTTGTTTCTCTGTCTGGGAGCAGATGGGCAATTGAGAAAAATAAATACTGTGAGGTGTCCAGTTCCAGGGAATAAATAGCTGAAACTGAACTATTACACTATAAGAATGGACTGGTGGTCGCCACTGGGGCCAGTGCAACTAATGGTTGTGGTGACTGGGAAATCTTTGGCCCTGGTCCAAGCATATGTGTTCAGGTTCCCCACAATAAACACAACCTTATGTTACATCATGTCTTAGTGGGGTGTCAGTCAGTCAGTTAAGTACGATATGTGATACATGCTTGGGCGATCATGTCTCCAAAGAGACCTGACTGACTGGGCAGAAGATTTCCTGCAGTAGGTTGTCTTTGCTTTCTGTGATGGCCTGATTGCCAACCAAGGCTATAGAACCCAATCTGTCCTGTTATTTGACCCATAGCTGGAGGGAAGAGGTGGATTAATATCTTTTCCAAGGGTATTTGTATGTAAGTGAATGCAACGAAATTTAACTAGAATTCGAACTTGGCTCTCTGATTTCTCGTTCTGAGTTCATATCCACTGCACCACTATGCACATCCTAGAAGGGAGACAAGGTAAATATTGTACTTAGAAATTTTTACAAATTAGTATACTATATAATTACTTGAATAGAATTGTATAGTTAGGAGCTTGCTTTTAGAAGCTGACTGTTTATGAATAGCATCTTATCAGTGCAAGCATCACTACCACCAATCACCATTTCTTGTTCTAACGGCATCCATACCATCAGTTTTTCTATGCGTATTTATTTGACAAGGTTACAAAAGCTTCCTCTGTAAGCTTCAACAAAGAGTTGTTATCAAGTTTATGAGTTAATCTTGCTTTGAAATGGGTTGGGTTTTTTTTAGATGTTTGTTGAAATTTTTATTTTATTTTTGTCAGTTGCATCAATGGAATTAAGTGGAATAAAATGATAATCAATACCAGTTTTGTTCTCACCTTTTCAAGAAGGCATTCTTTAAAAAGCCTCATCATTGTCAAAGTGAGATATTTAGAGATTTTGTGCAATAGAATTCAATGTCTCATTCATCAAAAGCTTCTTTTTTTTTTCTTTCATTCTTTTCTCGGTTTCAAAAAGAAAACGTTTAAATGCGTTCTCTGCCACTAATTATTCTGGTAGGCGCTGTAAGACAGCATTTGTTTCTCTGAATATTTACTTGAAAGAACGTCATCTATGATATATTGCTTCACAAGAATACATGTAAGTGGTGCCACCTGTTCTAATAATGTTGCCATAAACTTCTTCATCTTCTTCTTTTAAATATTTTATACTTGATATTTACTCAGATTAGCTGAGTACATTTTAAAGTCAGATAAAATAAAAAGAACTGTGTTATGTAAATTTTCTATAATATCCCAATCTTTACCTTGATTTGAACACATCACCAGTGGTAAATGCATTACTATTTCAGCCATGAGACTAGCCAATATGTTCTGCGCTCAAATGATACTTTTTTTATGTGCTGTCTCCCTTCAGGATGTTGGTACTTATGGCACTCCACATTCAACTATCTGTTGTAACTCTTAACACCTATTCTCTTGATATTTCTCTCAAACCCTGCTCTGCCATCCACATGCTCAGGACCCACAAGTAAGTCATGCATTGCTTTCCCCTGTCTCTCTTTTCTGCTATCCATCCTGTGAGTAACAGATTCTCCAAGCTCTCTTTCTCTTTAGGTGGCCCAGAAAATACCTGTTTCTTCCTGATGTTAAATATAAGTCTCCTTTTTGTTTCCATCCTCTTGAAAACCTCGTTGTTGCTCACATGTTCAGTCCATGATATCCTCAGCATCCTTCTGTAGAATCACATTTCAGTTACTTTGAGTTTTTCCTTCATCTTCTGCCATATATGAGGACAGATATCACAAAATTGTCCTGTGTCTCAATACCCTGCTTAGCTTTTAGAATGTGTCCTTGACCATGTCATTATACCTTTGGATCTCAGTGTCACACTTGCCATATGGGTAAATCAAGAAGTCTGTCACCACATGCTAAAAAGAAGGATTTTTTTTTTAATACAAATAATATTTTTTAAGAATCTGTCATTTTTTTCCTTTTTTTTTTTTTTGTCATTCTTCCCAAGAATTGCTGCTCTATGAATCAGACTCCAGGTAGAACATTTTCCCAATCACTATAATTTTGACCTCTTCTAGTCTAAGATTAACTGTTATCTTTTCCTTTCGTATTCCTATAGTAAAAAGTAAGTTCAATTCGGACGGCTTTTTCTCAAGAACTGCTGCTATTGTGAAACCCCCTTTGGGTAGGATGTTTTCCAAGTCACAACAATCTTGACATCTTCAAGTTTAGGGTCAACAGTTATCTTTTCTGCATAAACTCATGAACTTCACTACTTACCTTTTCTGATGCTCATACAGTATCACATAGTAACCTCTACCTTGAGTGGCTCTCGGGTTTTGTATAAATTACCTTTTCTACTGCAGTAAATTCAGTTTTGCTCTTTTAAATATCTGGCTTTTTGTCATTGTAAATCAGATTAGTTTTTGTAAATGCACAACTGGTGAAATATTGATCATCTTATATTAGAAATTTTTAATGATTTACCAGCATATATTATCATCAAGCATTACTGGGCTTTTCAAGTATTTTTAGTTCTTTTAGAAGGTCCTGGGTATGACAGTAAACTGCATCTGGCAGCAAAACCTCTGATTGGGAGGTTGTGAGGAGCGTGGAACCACCTCTTAATTGCTGTTGTTCCCAGGTCCACTTTGGCTCAGAGTGGTAGCACCTGTTAGGGTCCCAGCTATGGGCAAATAGTAAAAAAAATGGACAAAAGTAGGGTCAAAATACTATGAAAGTATAAAAATAAACTTTTATAGAAATATATACATTGTGGAAAGAAAAATATTACCAATTTTGAAGAAAAAAAAAATGATTACCATAACACATTTTTAAAGGAAAAAAAAATTATTCTCAGCAAAACATTTTCAAATACAAAACTAGAAGACATTTTCAGTTTTCTAAAATAAAAAAAGAATAAAAACAAAAAAGTTTTCATTAAAATCTGACTAAATCAACCTTTCCAATATAACCGAACATTATAAAATAAAAATACCTTAAAACCCCAACTTTTTGGCATTAAATAACCCACAGAGGTTGATATGCCATTAAAAACTCAGACTCTAGCTCTAACTCTAGTTCTTTTAGAAAAACAGATTTTATTTTTATTTATTTTGCAAGTGTTTTGCTCTTATTACCACAGGAACACCAAATAAAAGGAGCATAATAATAACACTGTTGGATAAAGCAACTTTTCAGAGAGAAAATATTCTTCTGTTTATTCACAGCATATCTCTGCTGTTAGGAAAATATTGCCCTTGTCATCTATCTTTCATTGGTTTGAACATGACTTGTCGTACACATCAATGTCACCACTGATGATGCGTATTACCCTCTACCTAACTATATGCATACCAACTGTTTGGTCTTTGCAAACATTTTATTTTGTAAGTGTCAATGAATGTCAGTGGGTGGGCTTTTTTTCAGCATGAACGAATTGCAAATGTCTGCTTCATATGCACTTTCATATCATGCTATTTTGCTCGGCTGCTGCTTAGCTGCTGTTAGTAACAAGGTAAAAAAAAAAAAAAAAATGGGCTATTGGTGAGAAGGTTTACTCTGTTGCTATCCTTCTCTGACATCATGGACTAACATAAAAAGTATAAGAACCATTACTTTTAAAATAAATTTTTTATTAAATTGGATTCAAAATCTGTTTTTACAATAATGACTGACTCCTCATATTCAAAGGGGCTGGCTAATCCCCTCTGCAGATGCCTGCTCAGGCACAATTGTTTGTTCTGCACCCACAGAACCCAACTGTGATTTATAATGCAACTATGCTGCAGCAGACGTTAGTTACAGTTTCTGGGATAGAGCTTGTTATCCAGTGGGAACAACAGTCTGAACAAAGTCAAGTCACTCAAACCCTCGATCATGGTGACTTTTGACTTAGAGAGGAAACTGTCTACACAGTTTCACTCACAAGGCTTGGATCAACATATATTACAGTTTTCAGGCATTTTCCGAAGGAGCAGCACACTGGGATAACTTCCTCCAGACCGATGACATCAAGAAGTCACCTTTGTGAGAAATTGGCTAAGGTGAGATTTGAACCCAGTCTTTATGGTCAGAAAGTGAATGTTCTAACCACTCAGCCATGCTCCCATATTGTTGTTATAATACATACATAGTATTGAGTTATGATGGTAATTAGTGCCAAAGTTACTGTTTTTTCAATGGTTTACTGGTAAAAAGGCATTTTAGGCAAGCAGGTTTTTTTGTCATAAAGTGCTTGATATCAAGATAGAGATAGGGCATTAATACAATTATATGGAGAAATTTGTCACTTAACTGAGCAGTTATGTTACTTGGAAATTTTGTAAAAGCATTATTGTGTTGTCTTCACTCCTCAGAGTTTGTCTTTTCCTTCTGTTGCTTCCCAGTTTTTTTCTTACTTATATAGAGCTTGTTGTAATTTAATATCTTTGCATGTGAGTGATTCTACAGATGGTTAATTGTTTTTTACTGTGTTAACTTCTTTTTAGCAAATTTAAGTGGATGTCTGCCTAATTGCTTTATAATGAGTTGACCTCATTTCTATTATGGTAATATATGTGACTGCTTAAAAAATTTCTAATCTATAGTTAAGTGTTTATGTTGCTGTGCATAATTCATATTAACTTGGATTCAAAATCTGTTATAATACATTCATAGACACACGTATATAAGATTGTAGAATTGTCTATTTAAAACAATGTAGAAAAATATGTTGAAAGCTTGAAATTTTAATGATTCTTCTCAAAGTTACGCACAACTATATTATATTTACCTTGTTTGAACTCATCATCTTTATTGCCATATTCATGATGTTTTAGCCATTGTATTCTCCAACCTTCTTCAGATGATTGGAATTTTAAACTGAACTGTTTATTTTGATCACTGGGGGTAGATTTTTCTCATTCCATGAATCATGTCACTTCCAGACACCTCAGTTACATCCCTTTAACTCAACTCTCTAAGCTTTTGTTCACCACTTCTGTAGCCAGATATTGAACTCACAACTCTTTCAGTCAAGTCACTTGATCTAACAACACTTTTATTCACTAGGTTATGTGTTTTTGAAGAGAAAATAAAGGGTTCAGCTCAAAATTCCAATCTCTTCAAGAATTTTGGAGGGTGCAACACCCAAAACGTTATAAATATGGCAATAAAAACAAGGAAAACAGTTTGCACAATGTAAATAATGGAAATAATTACAATACCTCATTTCAGAAGTATAAACAGATCCTGAAAAAGGTCAAGATGTGTAATTGCTGAAACATTGTGAATATGGCAAGAAAGATGAGAGCAACAATCCAAACAATGTAACTAGTGTAAATAATTACAATACCTCTTCTCAGAAATATAGACAAATCTTGGAGGAGACCAGAGTGTACAATCAATGAAATGCTCTGAATATGGCAATAACGATGAGGACAACAGTCAGATGAGTAAATAATGTAAATAATTACAATATCTCATTTTAGAAATATAAACAAATGATTCTCTATATTTCAGTCACAAGACTTTTTACTTGTCTCTCTTTTATATTAAATTTGAATTCTTCTTAAAGTTCAACAAAAGAACTTATGTTTTACTTGCTTTCTATCTTAGTACACTCACTACCAAGTTATAGATAACTCTACAGTCTTCAGATTTCTTTGATAAATCATAAATGTTCAGTTAAGATACCCTATGTTATTTAACCTAATCAGTTCTTTATATTCCCAAGACTAAAACCTCCATGACACACATAATTTTGGTTCTAAATTTCAAGTCATGATAAATGCTTTGAATTATCTGTAATATATTCTACTAAACCAATTAAAGCTATAAATTAATATCATTTCATTCCTTTTCCTTATTCTGAACTCAAAACTTCTGGTTTCTTTCTTTTTTGCATTTGTGCTATTAAATAAAGAATGCATTATATGAAAACAGTCTTACCAATACCATGAGTTAAGTCAAAAGAAAAATCATTACATACCATCACAATTTCTCCAAACATCTATGTAATGGAAGTTATGAATTATGTCAGGTGGGGGGACCATTATATACCATAACAATATCACCAACCATCTATTTAATATGTTATGGGTCATCTAAACAAAAAAAAAAAGATAAACTACGATATAGCAGAAAAAATCTCATCAACTATCTACGTAATGTAAGTCATGAATCATCTTTGCAATATATAGAGATTCTTTGTTGCTGTAAAGATATCTATATCACTTAATAAGAGTAAATGTTATCAAATGAACTCAATAATAAATTGCTTTTCTTATATGTATTTTAAACCTCCTATAATAAAAAAGTATTTGTTACTTTGCAAAGTATATCTCTAAGAAAGAAGAGCTATCAAGTGATAGAATACAATTTAAGAATGAAAGAAAAAAAAATAAGAATGAAAAAAAAAACTATATTTTACTGAACCAAGTAAATTTTCTTTCTCATGAGGGAAAAAATCAATTTGGTTTTGACATTTTAGAGATATTGTCTCTCGTAGCTTGCCAGTGTGTATTCTTCCACTCAAAATTGAATCTCTCTCAGGAAAGAAAACAAACTGGCTAACTGCAAACTGATAAAATTTGTAGCAAAAATATGAGTCTAGCATATAATGATTTTGGGTTATTTCTCTCGGCTTGGATGTAATTTATCTCTCAAAATTGGATTATCAGATGCAGGCCTAACTTTTTGGTTTGCTCAAAGTTTAATGTAATTTTCCTTAATTTAACATTAAAGCATCTTTTATCACAAGAATCTTGAGATAAGGTTGTTGTCATAAGCAAAATCTGATAAGCCTTGAATAAAATTTTAGGAGATCAAATCAGAAAATGTGAAATTAGAATAATCAAGTGACCAAAAAATGTTCATGCAATTCAATCAGTTTAAAAAAAAATATTTAAATATTTACAATCTGAGCATTTTTAACAACATTAAACCTATCAGTCAATTATGTGCCATATGTGATACATGTTTGGGTAATCATGTTTTGGAAGAGACATGACTGACTGGACAAAATATTTTCCCACAGTTGATTGCCATTTCTGTAGTAGACTGGTTGCCAATCTGTCCTACTATTTAACCCATATCTGGAGGAAGAGATGTATTAATACTTTTATTTATAGTCATATACAATCATTTAAGTAACAATTCAAGAACATTTTTACTGTATGAATTTAACTTGAAACAAAGTCGGTAAAAGCATCTCTGGAATTATATCCAGAGTTGGGAGAAACAAAAGTTTGCAATACTATTGCTTAAAACAGGTTTTAAAATAGATATGAGTCACACATTGATGACGGCAAACTTAGGATTTGTGCTGAATCTTTAAGAATCAGTGTCAAGAGACGACAGAACCTACTCAGGTGGCTAGCTAATTATTGTTGCAGACAACTCCTTAGGCTCCTTTCGTTAGTGCAAACACACAGAGAGCCAATTTGTGGTTTATACTACAACGATGCTGAGCCTAGTTACAGTTTGAAGAGGAGCATATAATCTGGTATGTTTAGTAGTTGAACAAGGTTAGTATGCTCAAACCATCAGTTACAATTTGTAACCACACTAGCACGACCATTGATGACTTCAAAACAGTTTATTCTACCAAGTTTCACTTATAAGATTTGAATAAACCTGTATTTTGTTTCTATAATTGTCAAAATAGTGCCAAATACAATCTCACCTCTCTGACAAATCAACCATGGTAAGATTTGAACCTCAATCTCATGGTTAGAATGCTTATGTCCAAGCCATTTTGCAATATGCCTATTTTGTTAAAATATTCAAATGTAAATGCATCATATCATGGTATTAAGGTTTAACATCCACAATAAACTATATCTACACTTGCACTATGTCTAGAAAATAGTCACCATATTGGCCTCACTCTCTCAACTGACCTCAAATAGAATGACTCTATAGCCGCTTCTACTGCTAGGAGGCTGGGTCACTTGGAAATTTTTCTTGTCAGAATCTATTTTGCACATTTATAAATCTACATTTGTTCATGCATTGAGTACTGTTGCTGTATCTGGTTCGTGCTCCTGCTATTCATCTTGTGGTTCGCAACAAAATCCAAAGGAGAATTGACAATGCAATTAATCATGACTTGGCAGCCTGTCTTCAGTCTGTTTCTCATTAACGTGATCTGGCTTCCATTTGTTGTTTCTAGAAGTATTTTCATGGCTACTGCTCTAACACTCTCTTTTTTTTTTTTTACTAGTGCTCTGACTACATATATTTATGCATGCTACTAGATTGGCATCAAAGTCCTGCACTTTTACCATGAAATAGTTAAATGTAACTTCCTCTTCTACTCTAACAGTTTCTTTTCTTTCACATCCTGTTTGTGGAACTCCCTTCTGTTTGCTTGCTTTCTTGATAGCTAAAAACTTTACATGCAATATCATTTGCCTTCTTCTATCTACTTGATTCCCATCCTTTTCTTATCCTTTCTTCAATCTCAATTCTATCTTGTTTTTTTCTCTCTCACTGTAACCCCTTCATACCAGTGGCAGCCCTGCTCAGCTTGAGATGAAATGGTTATAAAAAGACATAAATCAATGAAATGGCTAACCTACAATGTCTGTGAACAAAGCAAAGAGAAATTATTCCCATAAAACTTGTCATTTCTGTAACAATGAACAAATAAACTATTTTTGAATTGATTATTGATTTATGGTGAGAAATCTGTCCGAAACAAGAATTGAAAGATATGTAGTTATCAACAATTGAACCATAATTTCTCTCTGAATTTTTAAGATAAAAAATTATCATTATTTAAATTGAGGCAAAGGTTTTCATCTTTGTTGTTAATACTAGACCATTTTCACAGCTGTGCTCTCCATCTTTATTCTAAAAGTCAACTGAATTAAGAGACACTTGAAGAAGGCCTGAGAGTACACTGACCAAAACACTGTGTTTAAATAGCACAGATGAGAATATTAGTTGAACTTTCAGTCCAGTCAGTTAAGTACCATACATGATACACACTTGGGCGATCATGTCTTTCTGAATCCATGAGAAACTAGGCAGAAGATTTTCCCATGTTAGGGGGAGAAGAGATGGATTTCTATCTTTCCTAAGAGTATTTGTGAGTAAGTGAATTCAACTGGAATTCAAACACAGCTGTACCGATTCCCCATTCTTATTCTCAGAAAATTGTTAATAAAGTACTCACTTGCAAAATAAAATTTATTCTTGCAATCAAAAATATGCTACAAGTGAATCATAAAAATAAAAAGATATTTTGGCAAGCAGAATTTTTGTCATAAAGTGCTCAGTATCAACATAGAGATAGAGTTAATAGAATGAATGTGGAGAAGTTTGTTATGCTTTGTTGAAGCAGAGTTTTGCTGACTTAGAACTTTTATAAAGGCATCATTAGGATTTCATGGAAAAAAGCTGTGATGAATGAGGACATCATAATGATGCCTTCATGAAACTTTGAAGTCAGTTACAGGACAAACTTCTTCACATTAATTTTAATATAAATATACATATAAATAAAACAGATTGCTTCTCGCCTGTGGAACTCCCTTCCATATACTTGCTTTCCTGACAGCTATAACCTCCAAGAATTTAAATGTAATGTCAGTTCCCATCTCTTATCCACTTAACACCAGCCCTTTCCACATCACCCCATGTATCTTGTTCTTTTCTTTTCTCTCTACCTTTGTAACTGTCTTTACTCTTGTGTTCATTTCCTTCTCTTGCCCTTTCTCTTTCCCTCCCTATAGCAGGTTTGTCTTTGTCTTCACACTTTTCCTGTCTAAAACTTTAACTCTCTTATGTAGCTCCCTGCACATCAGTGTCGGTACTGCCTTGCTTGGGGTAAAATGGTTTAAAAAAAATATCAAGGTCATTTCTATCAGTCTGAGGTAAATATATATATATATATATATATATATATATATATATATATAAATTAAAAAAGGATTAATTCAATGATGTTGAATGACCATTTCGATGCGTAAATCCCCATGGGGGATAACACATTACCTCAGCAACCGAAAAATCCTTTCAGAAAATATATATATATATATATATATATATATATATATATATAGTCATCTGCAGACAGATCTGTTTTGCTGTATCACAGCTCATCAGTACGGTTAGACTCCAACTGCTTTTAACCCAGGATTGAAACCCGACTGATTCTACCTCTGAGCTATGGGTGCTTGGTAGAAGGCAGACTTTTTAGCATGCATATTATCATTATACATACCTAATAGCTGCAAGTGTTCTCATTCATTGCTGAATGAAAGATGCAGAGTTGCTAGAGTAGCTACTGTTTTTCAAAGTCTACCCTTCTTCCAGAGTGCTTAATCAGAGCATAAATAGTCATCCGCAGACAGATCTGTTTTGCTGTATCACAGCTCATCAGTACGGTTAGACTCTGATTGCTTTTAACCCAGGACTGAAACCCGACCAAATTGGCATCAGTTGGTGATTCTACCTCTGAGCTATGGTATATATATATATTGCAAAAATAAATTTATCTTACTTTGCAGCAGATAAAAATAACTGTTTCTTTTTATTTCACCTCCAAAATCTCTGCTATGACTCTTTCTCAGCAGAATCTGGAGAAGTCTCAAGAAAACTGAACATAATTTATTTTTCCAACATATTTTATATTATTTTTACAGTTTGACATATTTTTGATACAAGGCCACAGGCTGAGACTGAAGAGGATTTAACTCATTTCTAAGTATTAATGATTTGTAAAACTAACTTGCTTATCATTAAGCCATGTTGAGGTGTCTTTTTCAATAGATACTAAATTTAGAGTATGTCAAATAATGTATTTTCTGACCCCGTTTGATTCAGTAAGAAAATGAATCAAATGCAATAAAGTTAACCTATATTTTTCCTGCTCAGAATCAATTCCATTAGTTTAAAGAAAATACTTTTTGTGTTAATTTTTTGTTTGATTTTTCTTTCTGCTACTGCTGCTGGCATGATTTCTATTTTTATGAAATTTGTTTTTAAACTTCAAGTTGAAGTATACAGACAGATTTTCAGTTCTCCATAAAACATATTTGCTCAGTGTACATTCAATCTTTATTTTATGAACTAGTGTTGCCATTTATGTAATAGTGTTTTAATGTTGAGAATATACTTTTGATACTAGATCTTGACATTTTTTATCATCCATATTTTTGAGTCTTGACATTTTTGGTCATCCATTTTCACTGAGGTGTTTGTAAATTGAAACAGGCTTTCATCACATCCACTAAATGTTTGAAGCCACCTCCAGAATTATCATGGGATGAACTTGACAGAAGATTGAAAAAAAATAAGAAAATGCTCTTAGAGTCATTGAGAAAAGAATGGTTGGTTGGTTAGTTGTTTTGTTTTTATGTCATATGAACCTCAGTGGGTCATTTATTGCCAACTAAATTTTATTTATTTGTTTATTGCTGGTAATACCTTTTTCTTTCAACAATTTATTGTTGTTTTTATATAATTTTTGTTTATAGTAATACTTTTTTTTTCAAGTATCAAGATTCATTGGGATTTGTTTTTAAGAGCAGGGTCCCCAAGCCCTACCCTGTTATTTAACCCATAACTGGAGTGAAGGGATGGATTAATACCTTTCCCAAGGATACCAGTGCTTAAATGAATGCAATTGGAATTTGAACTCGGCTCACTAATTTCTCTTTCCGAGCTGATATTCACTGCACCACAACGCACATCTGTCACTAAACGCTTACAGCACCTGGTATTCCCAAGCGGTCACCCATCTAAGTACTGACTATGCTCAATGTTGCTTAACTTTGGTGATCAAGCGAGAACCAATGTATTCAACGTGATATGGTCGTAAGCCTAGAAAAGAATGGAATTAATTATCAAGCTTACACTTTAAGAAACTTTTGCAATGAATGCCAAACATTTGTGCTGGATATTTTGATGAGAACAAAATTATAAAATGCTTTTTTTTTGTCATCATAAAATTTCTAATAAAAAAATCATGTCTCACTTGTTGTTGATCATGTGTAATAATTTTCTCTTATTTAAAGTACAAAGCAATTTCTTTTGAGGACTTATTTAAAAATGACCAGGGGCCACCTAAAACTTTTGAACTGTAGTGTATATATAATGAAAACTAACTCAACAATCAGGGTGTCAGGTAGAAAAGTAAATAGAAAATTAGTTTTTATTATTTATATTGTGTAATCAGGTAGTCAAAAATAACTGCAATTGTTAGAAAATTTTCATTGTGAGACTCAACGAATCAAATGTCCTGAAATTCAGTAAAGCAGAAATAATGTATTTACATAGCCTTATGAGCTATTTAATTAATTCATTAATTTTATATCTTTTAGACATTCAATGGTATTATGACTGATTGATTACTTCTGATATTCTATAAATCACTTTGTGCTCAATAAAAAATGTTGTCTTTAATAGAGCAGTGAAATGAAAATATCTCTCAGAAGAAAAAGATTAGCCACAGAACAACAAAGATGTTGACAACAAAGCCTATTTCTAGATGAAGCTGAAACAAGATATTCACTGAATAGACAAAGGTTTCTGAGTACCTCAAATGAAAGGCTTAAACAAAAAAGACTGAAATCTGAGAACTGCAGGAGTAAAGAAACTGTTTAGTTAAATTGTTTGTTTTGCTTGAAAACTAATTTTGTCTAAATGCAGATAAATATTTTTCAATCAGTTAAGTGTCATACATGATACATGCCTGGGTGATCATGACTTTAAGGAGACATGAGTGACTGGGCAGAAAATTTTCCTACATTTTACCATTACTTCTGCAGTAAACTGGTTAGCAACCAAGGCTACAGAACCCAATCTGTCCTGCTATTTAACCCATAACTGGAGCAAGAAGAGACAGATTAATACCTTTTTAAGGGTATCTGCATGCAAGTGAATGCAACAAATTCAGCTGGAATTTGAACTTAGCTCTTTAATTTTTTGTTTTGAGCTGATCTTCACTGCACTACAACACAGTATTTGTATAGATTATTAAAATGACTAAGGGATGTAATCACACATAAATTTACTAATTTAAGCTTCCCATTACATATTGGACAGGAAATATACAGATAAATACATATTAATAATTATTATATAGTTTGATGATACAATGATTTTAAAGAATGTATGAAATGTCCAGTGAAACATAGGTAACCACTGGGTAACTTTAAAAGAAATAACAGATTGATTATGATGTTGATTTTTTTTTGTTCTGGAAAGCATATTTGAGATAAATTGCATTTCCTATTATTATCCAATTGTCATTTTTCCTAATTATAAGAAAACTAATGACATGATTCATTGAAATATTTACATTATTTTCCTTTAGCACTCTACATTATTACTTCTCATTCCACTATGTATGGTGGCTCCTCAAATATAAACAGTAGTATTTCTGATTTTGATTTAAGTCAAGACTGTTTTTTTTTTGTTTTTTTTTTGCTGTTGCTATAGTAGGATGTGACAACACAATTGTGAAATTTAAATATGCTTCTATTTGGTGATAGAAGTCAAAAGCAATGGCAGGACAAATGCTTTCTTTGGTGAATGAAGTTGCTTAAAGGGTGTTCAAGGTTAATATGCAGATTATGAGATAAAGTAGAAAAGCTTATAAATAATGCATTTTGCCAACATCCATTGAGCTTGAATTCATAAGGTCAGTATAAATAATAAAATTTTGTGCCAGGAAAATATATTGAATGACTGAGGATCAGAGAAGCAATAAACTAAATTACTTTATGAGCTTATCAAATCTGATGACCAGAAACAAGAAAGTGTTTGTTTGAGATATATATATATATATATATATATATAACTTAATTTACAATATGTAGATGTAGAACTTCATTTACAAACTGGAAATGTCTCACTATACATGAAAACAAACACTAAGTTATTATAAATAAATACAAAATCCAATCATCCAAATATTAAAATTAAACACATTTACAAAGAAATAGAACACGGACTACCTAATAATTCATCAAACAAATCAATATGTAATGAAAAGAAAAATATCTATTAGGATGCACTAAGACAGTCTGGCCATAAAACATTTTACAATATAATTCTCAACCAAACAAACAAATAAAAAACAACAATAGAAAACAAAACATTATCTGGTTCAACCCACCATTTAATTTAGGGGTAAAGACCAAAATAGGACAGATATTTTTTAAACTAATAGATAGACACTTTCCAAAAGAATCAGAACTAAACAAAATTTTTAACAGAAATACCATCAAACTAAGCTATAGTTGACTAGTAATTTAGATAGTTTCATAAAAAAAGAAAACGCCAGAAACTTAAATAGCATCGTACAAAATAAAACCACTAACAAAGAATGCAACTGCAGGGACAAAAATAAATGTCCACTTCAAGGACTCTGCAACACAAAAGAAATCATTTACAAGGCAAAGGTACATGACTCAAATAGCTAAAATAAAATATATTTGGGCTTAACCAAAGACACCTTTAAGACCAGGTGGTTTAATCACAGGTCTGTACAAAATTGGCCAGCCATATGGGGAAATTAAAATCAAAATATGGAAAAGACACAGACATAACATGGAGCATTGTAAAAACAACCAAGCCTGACAATGGTGGAAAAATATGTAGACTGTGCCAAGAAGAAAAATTAGAAATTATGCTATTCGCAAACAAAAACGAACTGTTAAATGAAAGAAGGGAAATTATGACTAAATGCATCCACACTAAGAAATACCTCTGAGGTTCATACAACCATGGATGAAAATGCCATAATTCATTTTAATTTAAAAATTGCACGTTCATAAATTCCCTGCTATGTGAGCATTCAAATAAAATACCGTTACAAGAGCATTCTTAAAAAGAAAAACAGTAAATGGTAAAATCAGTTAGGAAAAATTGCCTGAAGATACCACTCATGGGAGAAATTTAGGTAGCGTAATAACTCATTTAAAATTGGAAAATATTCAAAAGTTCTACAATATAATTGTATTGAACACTTTTTAATACAAATGTGTACTGGTCTCACCCTATTATGACCAAATACTAAGTATTAAACAATGAATAAATATATGTGTGTGTGTGTGTCAGACTAAATAAATTGTGTCTGCTTATTTTTAATAAAATCCGTTCATACTCACTAATAACCTTTCACATATTATAATTGAAAGATGTAAAAAATGAGCTGTAACTTTGACAGATGATTTTATTATTCATTTCTTGATGTTCCCAAGTACTTTCAATTTTCTTCTGAGATCATCTTCAGGTGTGAGAGTTATGGTAATGAATGCTAAGCAATTTGTCAATCATTATATTTGAAGTAAGAAGAAAACTTACAGTAATATTTACAACACAGTTTTGCGGTTATTTTTTGTTTCCACAACTCACGCTCCTGAAGATGATCTTGGAAGAAGATTGAATGTACTTGGAAACATCGAGAAATTAATAATAAAATCATCTGTCTACATTACAGCTCATTTGTTACATATTTCAATTATAATACATGAAAGATTATTCATGAGTATGAACGGATTTTATTAAAAATAAGCAAACACAATGTTTGCAATTTATTTAATCTGATATGTCTAAAATATATATATGTACATCTGCATGTACATGTGTGTATATCTGTCAAGTGCTATACGTGACACATGCTTTGATCCATGTGATTTCAATTTCTCATTTAGAGCCGATAACCATCCCACATGTATAATAGAGATGTTAATGTCTGCTGGATTTTAAGTCATCAACCCATTAATCACATGGTTTATAAAATTATTCTCCTTTACATCATCATCTTCCTTTTATTTCACATAGTATTATACATCCTGCAAACTATATTGTACTATATTTTACATATATATAAATTATAGTAGACTACATGTCACCCTGACAATGTTGAAAGAGCTCTATGAATCCTATCAGGTTTACTAAGTTCAACATTATTGGTAGAACATGTGCAATGTTTACAAAGAAAATATATTTGGAACAAAAAGATTGAAAATAATGTTGTTGTAATGATATCAACATGATACAAATTACATAAATGTGCATTGTATGTTTTATGGACTGAAACTAATTTCAGAAGTTGATCCTTTATTAATTTTATGAGAAATTGTATTTCTTCTTATCAAAATAGGCTGTGAAGCTCTTAAAGTTCATCATTTATTGTAAAATTCTATCCATCACTGTAAACATTCTTATTCTTGATCAAGTGAACAAGTCAACCACTTAAATTAACAAGTGTCTCCAAAGTTCTTTTTTTTAAATATAATGGAACATTGTCATGTATTAAAATTATCATCAAAATGTTTGGCTTCTTCTTGAAATATGACTCCACATGTGCCTTAAAAAAATAATCTATCTTCTTTATACACTTGGTTCATTATTTCTCCACCTGTAATCCCACACCAAAGTAAATCTCACCGCCACTATCTTGTTAATATCTTATCCAGTTCTTTACTTTGTAAGGTTATAATTTTAATGTAGCGTTGTTTAAACTTCAATATATTTACAGTAAAGTTAAAAATGAAGAATGAACAATCATGTTTTGTAAAATATAATAAATATTTATGAAATATGTATGAAAAGTTAAAATTTTTTGTTTTTGGTAACAGTCTTCACATGTTTAAAACCTGTTTTTGTTATGTTTGCTTTTAAGGAAAAAGCAGATTTTTTTTTTGTGGAAGGGAAAGAATAAAATGTGACTGAACAGGAAATAAAAGTTTTTATCTTTTTGGTGAATAACTATAAATGTGAGTTGACTCATATGGTTATGAAATAGTGAATGCCTTGAAAGACAAGAAATGAATCTCTATTTTCTTTTTCCTTTTCCTTTGATTGGTATCTTTTATATATAGTTTTGAACACCTGACTTAGCATATGTAAAAATTCTCGTTTTCTATGTGGATTATTTGAAAGATATTAACATTTAAATAAATTATTGTAGGTGTCAGACAGATGAAAATTTGTAACTTGATAATTTATATAAGTTTTAAATAATGTGTAAATTTCAAGGTTTTATATAAAATGTTGATGAAAATTATACTTATGCTTTGTTTCTTTTTAGTACAAATATCCCCAGAGAATTAATAATACTAATCTTTATTTCATAAAAATAATTTTATTTTGTTTGAATTTTGATGCATTGATGATATATTTTGTAATTTATACAAATAAAATTTATTTCATCAAAACTTACTTTTTTATAATCATGAAAATCTATAAAAATTATGTTCAATAAAATTAAATTGGCAGATAATCTTGAAAATGACTGTCAATCTGTTGTTAACTAGAGCAAGAAGTGACTTGCTAGTTTTAATGATTCTTATTGCTCTTTTTAATCATTTTAGAAATTTTTTTTGCTTTCCATCAGCATGACTGATGCCACCCTCCAAGATATCAATTCATTGTGCCTTTTTAGTTTTATGTTTTCCACAGATATGAAGTGAAATGATTATAATGAATGAATTACTAGGTGTTCTGCTAGGAAAGTTGTTTCATGGTGTTATGCTGAATAATTTTTTCATCAGAATCTATTTTACACTTTTATAAGGCGACCATAAACAAAAAACAAAGAAGAATCTGCAATGTTATCTGTTCTGACCCGGCATCTCAGCTTTAGTCACTTTTGCACCACCATAGCATATATATTTTCTATAAATATTTCTTCTGATGAGTTTTCCTCTTTGGTAACTCAACTTCATGAATTTAAGTGCAGTACTAGATTGGCAAATAGGTCTCATCATTTTACAGTGGAAAGTTCTAGATGTAAACAGAAATTCTATGTTAACAGTTTCTCCTCTTGTACTTCTCACTTGTGAAATTCTCTTGTAATTTTTTGCTTTCCTGCCTGCTTTGATCTTCAAAAATTTAAATGCAGTGTCAATTATATTCCGTCTTCTTTAATTCTGTTCTTTTATTGTCTTCTCTGTTTCTTTTATTCTCAGTAACCCCTTGCATCTTAGGGGCTTTATCACCTTGATTGGTATAAAATAAAAAAAGAAACTTATGATGAACATGTAGTAATCAGTACAACTGGCACATTTTGTAAAAAAAAAAAAATCAATTAAAAAATTGGCTTTTGTGTATTCTGTTACTCATCTCATTTGATTTTTTTTATATGGATGTTAAAGGAATCCTCATGACAGGTTCAATTTTTCTCTTGATTTAGAACCCAATATTTTATGCTTTTCAACAATGTTGTACATCTGCACAGATTTAATTAGCTTTCATCTTAACTATACAGATTTTGCTATCATTCCACAAATAAGTATTTAATTTATATATATATATATATATATATATATATATATATATATAAGAGGCAATGTGTGAGTCTGTGTGTGACTGTTCCCTATGCACACCTACATTTTTTAAGCTACGCCATTTAAACTTTCTAGGGACACATATCTACAGGGAAGCCAGGTCGACACATACTTTTTGAGTTTAAGTTCAGCACTTTTCCCTTTCATACTTTTTGGCCAATGGACACAATTGTTAAAAATTTGCTTCGTAAAACATCTAAGATCTAAGATGGTTGCAGAATTACATCACAGAAATCAAATCACAAGTGTCAAACGCGACTAAAATATTTTTTTATTAAAAAAAAAATGAGCCATTATATTTAATTTTTATTTCGACATTTTACATCACAGAAATCAAATTATACGTGTCAAACGTGACTAAAATATTTTTTTTATTAAAAAAAAAAATAAGCCTTTATATTTAATTTTTATTTTGACATTTTAAAAATTCATTTGGTCAACAAAAAAATGTGAATATTTTTCCCTGTAATTTTGAAACAAAAGAAATATTTTTAAAAAAAGTGTTTTTTCAAACAAAAACAAAATCTGTGAAATAAAAAGTGGCATCTTCTCCTACTACTAAAATGTTCTGAGTTGAACGGGGCAATGCTGGGCTATGATGCTATTTTATTAATAAAACTTTAAGTAACTCATGATTTTAGATGCTGCACTACTTTATTAGTAATTTTAGCATTATTTTTTTGATATTTAGCAACCTCTATTTTTATTTTTCCCCCAATAGAAAGCATGAGTAATTATTGTCAAAATCTATGAAACAAGTGAAAAGCATTCAAATTTGGTATCATTTATAAGTGAATTTTTCAGATACATCCTGTCTTATTCACCAATATTCTTCCCCATAAAAAATCATGTTGATATTATCAGAATTCTTTTATTCTGTTGTCATCTATTCAGAAAACCTGCACTTTGCTTCTTTCTTTTTTTAATTTTTTTCTTATTTGAAACTGTCAGTGCATTTTTAATGTACTTTTTGTTCTCTTCAATCAACAAATCAGGAGAGTATTCAAAATCCTCTCAACAAATTTTTTTTTTTTTAATCATGTCACCCCAAGCAAGGCATTCCACTGCCAATATAGCGCAGGGGGTTATATAGGGCGATTGGGTAGAGGAAATGTCAGAAGGAGGGTGATAGACTAGTTAGGATGTACATAGAGAGAGAGATGTAGAGAATGGGTGTGAGTTAGTGTGTTAGGAGGTGTCTATTGACCCTACATTTAAACTCCTGGAGGTTATAGCCGTTGGGGAAGCAATCATGCAGGAGGGAATTCCACAAGCGGGAAGTGCGAGAAAAGAAGCTGTTGGAGAAGAAATTGCGGTTACATTTCATCGGTTTCACTGTAAAAGGGTGGGACCTAGTTGCCAATCTAGTATCTTGTGCAAAGTATTTATAGAAGAGGCACAGGGAAGCCACATCATGCTGGTGAGACAGTGACTGCAGGCGGTCTGCTAAGTCAGTATCAGTCACATTACAAATTCTTCGCTGTATTTTGTCAAGAAGCCCAAGGAGAATAGCATGAGCACCCGACCAGATGTGGCAACAGTATTCAAAACACGGGTGGATGGTAGATTTATATAAGTGCAGGATAGATTCAGATGGAAAGAATTTCCGGGCCCTGCACAGAGAGCCGACTTTCATAGCAGCGGATTTAGCAATGGATTGAACGTAGTCATTCCACTTGAGGTCCACTGGGAGTGTCAGGCCAGGTAGGCATAGTGTTTTACTCTCTGGGAGGCAAGCCTGTTCCATTCTAATGGGAGGGAGGTGCGGATTTCTGTGGTGGTTAATTGACAGCAACTTTGTTTTGGAAGAATTGAATTGAAATATAATAAAAAGATATATAAGAATATGAGAAAAGATTTTGTGCCGACGACAACCCTTACTTGCAAAACCTTCAAACAAAAAACGAACTGGATCAAGCAATTCATATTGTATTTATATGTGTTTGGCTTTACTTACAGCTTAATAAAAAAAAACAAAAAAAAAAATATTGCCATATGCATATAAATGTATAGTATACAATTGGAGTAGATAGATCTATCGCCCGGTTCACACTCCACCCACGTCTATTGAACAGGTTAAGAGGCTCATCCCTTGTTTCCTGTTTAGGATGTGGTTTCCGGCTTTATCTTTTCCAATCTTCTCACTTTGTTTTTTTTTTCAATTGGAGTAGATAGATCTATCGCCCGGTTCACACTCCACCCATGTCTATTGAACAGGTTAAGAGGCTCATCCCTTGTTCTCTGTTTAGGATGTGGTTTCCGGCTTTATCTTTTCCAATCTTTTCACTATTACGTAGCCCCCTGCACATCAGTGGCGTTACCGCCTTGCTCGGGGTGATACGATTAAAAAAAAAAAAAAAAAAAAACTTGCACAGGAGTGTTCATGTTATTCACTAAAGGTTGGGCTATATTTATAATTATATGAATGTTTGTGTGGGTTTATTTGCCTGCGTACATAGTGTTGTGACCTTGTCGCCAAGTTGTTGTCATCCTGTTGGGCCAGAAATAAAGACACAAAGATGGAAATAGTGTTAAACAAATATATTAGAAAGACAGAGCCAATGAGTGATTATTAGCATGGCTGTTTAGTCTGGTTGTCAGAATTATTTGCTGGAATAGGTTCTACTCTCATTCTCTCTGCCACTCTCTTACTCTTACTTTGCTTCTACAAGGCAGAACTGCTACTTATATATATTTTGGACAAGTTCATGTGTCATATGGGTAAGTCCCCATAAAACATCGTGTGCTCAGAAATACGAAATGCAAAATGCATGTTTTTTTATTTACTTTTTGCATTTGGGGTGTCAATAAATATATAATCATCAGAATGAATAAAAGTTTTCATGATTTTGCTTAATAAATCCTACACATGACTATGTGCAATGCATTTTAATGGTAAAAACATTTGCAATGTATTTTCATTGTAAAAATCATTTGCAATGTATTTTAATGGTAAAAAAAAATTTGCAATTTATTTTCGTATTAAAAATCATTTGCATTGCATTTTTATCTTAAAATTCATTTGCATTGCATTTTTATATTAAAATCCATTTGCAATGCATTTTTATAGAAAAAATTTTTTCAATAGATTTTTATAGCGAAAATCATTTGCAATGAATTTTCATAGTGAAAATCATTTACAATGCAGTTTTATAATAAAAAATCATTTACCATGCTATTTTTATTTGAATCCACGTCCCAATAAACTTTTTCATATGCTTTTAGTATTTATTGTATTTAAATTGAATGAAAATTTGTTATATTCCTTTTACAAATTCTACGTAACTAGCATGATAATAAAGGTAACACGTTTTTTGGCAAATTATTATTACTATTTAGTATTTGGCATGTCACTTGATAGGCTATAATTACAATGACAAAATTTTGAGATATTTATTTAATAAATTCATTATGTGATATCACAGACTATATAACAAACACTTGCTAGCCACAAAGCAAATGCATGACCCACAACAACAAGCATGAAGAAAGTATTCAGAGGCTTTGATCTAAAATCATGACTGAGTTTCAAATTAAAATGATTTTCAGATGATAAAGGTTGATATTGAAAATTAAAGATTTTTGTTTAGGTAGTTGTTTGCTTTTTTGGTATTAATAAGATTGTTTTTAGCACTTTTTCATGATTGTTTGTTTAATTTATTTATATATATATATATATATATATATATATATATATATATATTTTAGTGTATCGAGGCAGCAAATAATTTTCTAAACATATATTGTTAAATATAAGAGACAATGAATATCTATTATATTTAATCATGAGCCGTTCTAAACATTGTATTTTGGTTTTAATTTCAGTTGAAAATAAAGACAAAATTCTCTAACATTTGGATAATTTTTTATTAATTTGGTTCTAAGCTTTCGGCTCACATGAGCCATCTTCAGAGAGGTTATTAAGATGGTAATACTGTAACATCCACCATCACCGATGATTTTATTTTGTGTTGATATAAAACTCCGCTAGGCAACAGCAATAGTTCCCAAAAATAACAAATGCCGTTCGCAAATTTGCAGTGCAGTTCTATAACGTCACACCGCGTGATAGCGCAAAATGACAACAGAACCAAATATATATATTCAAATAGAACTTTGGAATTTACATATAAACTTCAAGAAAACTGAATGTATGGTCATTAGCAAAAAGAAAACCTGAAAATGCAAACTACAGGTCAAAGAAACTAAAATAAAACAAAAATTTAAATAACTAGGAATTGTTCTGACAGAGGAAGGAAACGGCAACATTGAGATCCAAATATGCATTTCAAAAGCTAAGCAGAGTACTGAGAAACAGGAAAATCTCATTGGAAACAAAGAAAAGAATCTTGAATTGCTATGTGGTATCTGTCATTCTGTATTGAAGTGAATGTTAGATGTGGTTTTACAGAAAGACTAAGCATATGAGCAATGATGAGGTGTTGGAGTGGATAAAATGAGAAGAAAACTCATATTTAATATCAAGAAGAGACATATGAGGTTCTTGGGTCACATAATGAGGAAGGAGGGCATAAAGAATTTAATACTCACAGGACAGATAGGGGAGAGAGACAGGGGAAAGCAGTGTGAGATATACCAAGAGGAAAAATATTGAAAGCAACAAGACACAGAGCCAAGTGAAAGTACATTATGGCCTACACCCCGAAGGGACACAGCACATGAAGAAGGAAGAGGAGGATCATTTCAGCAAAATAAATTAAATTCATAAGTGATCTTTTTTTTATGCAATGGAAGTTCACTTAAAAAAAAATGAAAAAGAAAGAAATAAGAAAGATAGTAAGATGGGAAGTGGAAAAAAGTTGGGGGAGCGTATGTTAGAATACAGGCGTCCAATCACTGTTTTAGACGGTGTGAATAGAGAGAGATAGCAAATTAGATTCAACTCAATTTGTGAAAGGAACATTTCTTAAAAAATGTTGTATATGTGTGTAAATAAATCAGAAAATAAGCATGTCACAGGAAAAACTGTTGATGTAGCAAATTTATTTCACCAAAATGATCATCTGACATTTTCTAAATTTAAAAATTTTATTTGAAAAAAAATATATATTTGGCTCTATAAATATATAATTTTTTCTACATTGAGCCCAGTGGCTGGATGAGTGTTAATATTTATTTTCAACAATTAATATTAATAGAACCTACCTTGGGATTTTAGCTACATGCAACTTTCTTTCTGGATTTATTTATATATATATATATATATATATATATATATATATATATAATTTCACCCCAAGCAAGGCAGTACTGCCAGTAGTGTGAAGATGGTATCAGCGAAAGAAAAGATTTGGTACTGGGGATGCTGAAAAAAGATGGACAAGATTCAAGGAATTTGAAGATGGCAATTGATATTGCATTTAAATGTCAAGATTGTAGCTGTCAGGGAGCAAGTAAATGGAAGGAAGTTCCACAGGTGGGAAGCACATGAAAAACTGCTGGAATAGAAGTGGCAGTTATATTTAACTATTCCGGCAGTAAAAGGGTGGGATTTAGATGCCAATCTGGTAGAATACATAAATTCACAGGGTCAGCGCATCATGGGAAAAAAGCTTGTCAGCACAGTTGCCATAAAAATAATTGTAGAAAAGACAGAGAGAAGCCACGTCATATCATTGAGAAAGTGACTGAAATGAAGATACTTGCAGATCCGCCTTTGAATTTTGTCGAGAATCTCTAGATTAATAGTGGGAGCACCCAAACAGATATGGCAACACTACAGTGTTCAATGCACAAACAAATGGTAAACTTATAAATGTGCAAATCTGATATAATGACCCATCTAACCTTGCAGTAGATGCAGGTACAGATTCTGACTAAGGTGTAAATTTGGACCTGTACAACAGTTTATCTCTCTCTCTCTCTCTCTCTATATATATATATATATATATATATATAGTGCTCCTGCACAGGTTTTCTCTTGGAAGAAACCATCATAAACTATCAGGACAGCCTTTTATCTCTTTTTTTCTGTTTTCTTTCTTTCTCTCCCCTCCCCACCCCGCCTACACATACTTTGCTATGTTTATAGCATGACTTGGAGTTTCATGCACTATACATCCATAAGGTTCATAACATGCACCTGACGGTTGCATAGTGTATGAAAATCAGAGTCATGCTATAGATGATAGATAATACGTATATTTAATAATATATACCTAGTAGTTCTGTTATATAGAATTGAGCACTGTTTTAATAACACCAGTGATATATATATATATATATATATATATATATATATATATATTGTCATCCGCAGACAGATCTGTTTCGCTATATCACAGCTCATCAGTATGGTTGACGTGTGTCTCCCAATCTTCATATAATATCTTTGACTCTATTGAGGTGGCACTTTTCTTACTGTCTAGCTGTTCTCTACGAGCAGTGTTTATTTACTTCACCCAGCTTGCAAGTTTTGTATTTGATAGTATTATATATATTACTATGTATTTCCAACCTTTGTTTGGGTTATTACTCATGCAGTAACCTTCGAGGTTAAAACAAACACAATATTTATTTATATTCATATATATATATATATATATATATACATATATATTTTTATTTATATATATGTTCATGCATTTACTTTAAAAAGAGTGCTCAATACTACATACAGCTTAATATTGCAATTTTGTTATGACAATTGTTTATAAAAGCATTAGATCACTACACAAAAATTTTCATGTTTCAGAACAATACTACTCTTCTTCATGTGATATTTTAAACTAAATGGTGAAAATGATTTATTTCAAAAATATAAAAGGAATTCATGGCTATTTAGAAAATGAAGTGGTGTTAGTTGAGAATATGCTTGTAGGTATGTTAATACTGTTCAACTGAAAGTGAAAATTAGGTTGAACTGTGAAGTTGAAAATTTGGGTCACAAAAGGAAGCAGAGTAGCCTAGTGTCAAGGCATATCACTTTTATATATATATATATATATATATATATATATATATATATATATATAATGGGTTAAAGGTCAAATATGGGTCAGAATCTGACAGGATGATAAGATAAGGAACAAATAAAAAACATCAATCTAAAATGTTTCACTTTTAGTAGATCTTTGTCAGAGTTTGAAAGAAAATGGACAAAAAGACAGATGTTCTTGTAATTTCTATTTTGTGTGGTTCTATTCTCATTGCTCAGTCATATGTCATGTCGATTATTTAATCTGTATATAGGTTTGTAAAGATTCTAATTAAATTATGCATGCTTCAGAATAATGTGTGTCCATAAATGTGTATGTGTGTCTGTCAAGTGAGAAAAGATCTGATGTTTTTACTTTTGTGTATTCAGTTAGTGTACTGGGGTGGTATTTTATTAATCTTGGATATATTTTTATGTACGTACATATAGAATTGTCTTTGGTTTTAATGTACATGATATATGACTGACCAATGAGAAACGATCCTCATGTAATTGAAAATACCAAAACTTCTATCTTGTTCGTTTTCTCTCAATTTCTGACAAAACTTTAATAACAGTGAAACATGTTATATTGAGAAATTACTGCTTACTATTTGTTGTTTATCTCATCATACATACATATATATATATATATATATATATACACACACACACACACACATATATATATATATATATATATATATATATATATATATATATACCTTAGGAACTTACACACAATTGAAACACATTTATTTTGTGGTATAACTCTTTTGAACAGATATGATTGAAAATCTATGTCCACATCTTTTAACTTTTATTGTATGTTTTCCAAATACTGAAAAATCCATTTGTTTCTGTTGATTTTCTCAGAAAGACAAGATTGTAGTCTATAAATCAATAAGTTCCTGTGAGAGTTATGAATCTTGTAACATTGACTTTGGAGAATTTTTTTCACACATTTTTCAGCACATCAACCCAAAATACTAAGGGGAAACCAAAAAAAATTTTTGTAAGGTATTTTAACATTATATATTATAAATGGCAGGCTAAAATAAATGATAGAAAAGTGTAGACAAGTGAATTCTTAGGAAAACTGCTCTCCCAAAACTACCATACCTCATATTCCTTTCATGCTAATGACTCTAGACAAGGCATGAGTTCATTTACTTTGTTCTTTGTCTAATTGCTAGGTATCTTAACAAATATCTCATGACTGGCATGCCAAAACAATTAAAGAAAAGAGTGGGTGTACCATGACTACCTGACATTCCCATACCTTATATTCACTTAGTTTTGATGATCTAGAAAAGGCATAAATCCATTTTGTTTTGTTCCTCATATGGTAAATGAATACTTTGTTAAAACATAGGAACCAAAAGATAGACTAAACTATCACCCGGTTCACACTCCACCCATGTCTATTGAACAGGCGAAGAGACTCATTCCTTGTTCCCTGTTTAGGATGTGGTTTCCGGCTTTCTCTTTTCCAATCTTTTTTACTCTTTTCTGTTTTTTTTTTCAATTGGAGTAGATAGACTGAACTATCGCCCGGTTCACACTCCACCCACGTCTATTGAACAGGCGAAGAGACTCATTCCTTGTTCCCTGTTTAGGATGTGGTTTCCGGCATTCTCTTTTCCAATCTTTTTTACTCTTTTCTTTTTTTCAATTGGAGTAGATAGACTAAACTATCGCCCGGTTCACACTCCACCCACGTCTATTGAACAGGCAAAGAGGCACATCCCTTGTTCCCTGTTTAGGATGTGGTTTCTGGCTTTCTCTTTTCCAATCTTTTCACTCTTACGTACCCCCTGCGCATCAGTGGTATTACCGCCTTGCTTGGGGTGATATGATTAAAAAAAAAGAAAAAGGCAAGATGGTATCATGCCTTTTCCAGGTGATGAAAATTAAGTGAATATAAGATATGAAAATGTAAGGTAGTCTTGAGAATGTGGTGGTATTCACTCACCCAATCTTTTTCCTCAATTGTTGGGGCATGCCAGGGATAATATATTTGTTAAGATATCTAGCAAATGGACACAGAACAAGATAAATTGATTTATGCCTTTTCTAGGGTCATTAGCATCAAATAAATATTAGAGGCTCATCCCTTGTTCCCTATTTAGGATGCGGTTTCGGATTTTCTTTTTTCCAATCTTTTCACTTTTCTTTTTTTTCTTTTTCTTGTTATTTTTTAATTTTTTTTTCAATTGGAGTAGATAGACTAAACTATCGCCCGGTTCACACTCCACCCACATCTATTGTACAGGTGTAGAGGCTCATCCCTTCTTCTCTGTTTAGGATGTGGTTTCCGGTTTTCTCTTTTCCAAATCTTTTCACTCATACGTAGCCCCCTGCACATCAGTGGCGTTACCGCCTTGCTCGGGGTGATATGATTAAAAAAAACAAAAAAGTTATGGTAGTTATGGAGAAGGTATTTTCCTAAGAATTCACTTGTCTACCTTTTTTCTATCATTTATTGTGGCCTGCCATTGATAAGATATAATGTAAAAAAAATATCTGAACATAGGACAGGATACAGGATGAGGTGGACCTTTCAAAAGTCATGAGCATTAAACAAAAGAAAAGCATTTTCAGCTGAAATTCAAACTTGGTTTATTGAGTCTGTTTCCTATGCTGTCAGCTTCTTGGCCTTTCCACTTTACAAACCAATATTAAAGCTCAGAAAATGTAGCCTCTATAAAAATAACACTGCATTATGCATTTAAAAAATATCTCCCATAAATAATATGTCATACAGGTTCACACTTTAAACTGAACTTGCTAACTTTTATTTAACAATCAGAATATAATGTAAATGTGTTGGTACATATAAAAGCTTGTAATAACAGCTTTTTTTTTTAATCGTATCACCCCGAACAAGGCGTAATGCCACTGATGTGCAGGGGGCTACGTAATAGTGAAAAGATTGGAAAAGAGAAAGCCGGAAACCACATCCTAAACAGGGAACAAGGGATGAGCCTCTTAACCTGTTCAATAGATGTGGGTGGAGTGTGAACCGGGCGATAGATAGATGGTTGACCATTTTCGAGTACACTCATTTGCTAAGGTTGCCAGCTGGTCCCTGTTGCAGATATCTACTCAGACATTATTTACACTGTTTGAACTACTTTTTTCATCTTTATTGCTATGCTTATGATATCTTGACTGTTGTACACTCTGTCCTTCTCCAGGTGCTAGAAATTTTAAATCAAACCCTGGGGTATATCATTCTCATTCCATCTGCGTAAACATTGTAAATATGGCAATTAAGATGAGTAAAATAGTCCAAACAGTGTAAATAATGTAAACACTAACTCATCTCAGAAGTACAGACAAACACTTAGACATGTTTTAATTTTTTAACACCCACAGAGCTAAAATGGTTTAAATTGCTCAGCAAAATTTGCAGTTTCTCGAAGAGATTATATAAACCAGCATGAACAAAATCAGTACATTCAAACTCTCAGGCATAATGACTTGTGACTTCATGCCAGCACAATCATCAATGGCTTCCAAACACTTGCTACCCAGGTTAGCTCACAAGTCTTGAGTTAACCAATGGCTTGATTTTTAAACACTTTAAAATGGCATCAATTACAATTATCATATTCCCAGGCTGACATTATCAAGAAGTGACCCTATGGACAAATAGTGAAATTTGAATGAGTCTCTTTGTCAAAGTGATGATGCTTTAGACAGTTTACAAACATCAACTAGAAGTTGTAACATATTTAGTGTAAGTTCTAACCAGAGATATTCTGATGATGATGAGTATGTGTTTGTGAGCTTGTGATGATGGTAAGAGAGTTAAACACGAGAAACATACATCTGCATTTCATTTGAACACTTGGTTCATATTTAATGTGAGTTCTAACCAGAGATATTCTGATGATGATGAGTATGTGTTTGTGAGCTTGTGATGATGGTAAGAGAGATAAACACAAGAAACATACATCTGCATTTCATTTGAACACTTGGTTCATATTTAATGTAAGTTCTAACCAGAGATATTCTGATGATGATGAGTATGTGTTTGTGAGCTTGTGATGATGGTAAGAGAAGTAAACACGAGAAACATATATCTGCATTTCATTTGAACACTTGGTTCATTTCCAACTGTGACAAAAACAATCATTTAAAACTTGTAGTAATTTTGGTGGGGAAATTAGGAAAATTACATCACATTACATTGCAATTTTTAATTGGAAAGTTAATAGTACATCAGTGCTTAATTGTGTACATGTGTTATATTTCTCATAGTATTCTATATATTTTGGCATATGCAGAAGTTCCCAGTAATTTTTTTCTTCACGAAAACTGAAGACTTAATATATATTTGAAAACAGCTCTTCATCAGAAATTTTAGTTCATCCTTGATATAGTTTTATTATAATTCAAGATTTCTGAATCTCATATAGTGTATGAGCGCATTGTTTATTTTTATTACCTCTTAAACTATATGTACATGTATATTAGGGCAGTTTGATTTTTCACTTTGTTTAGAAAATTAGCATTGCACTCAATGTGAAAATTAGGGTTTAATGTAATAAATACTTACACTACATTCATAGCTTTTTACCAATTTTTGGAGCTATCAATTTTAATGATCAATCAAAAAATGTACAGAAATACATAAGTTCTACAAGATTTGCTTACAAACCAACTTGAAAATTTTACTATTTTACGAATATATCCAAATAAAGTTAATATCTTTTCTATTAGATACACTAAATGGAAAATAGATTTGAACCATAATTCTTATGAATCACAACAAGCAAAATATGCAATTTATTACTGTATTTGAGAAGTAAAAACCATAAAAAAATATTGTAAAAGAGTGCTAAAAAAGTTACTCAATAAATAAAATTTGTCCGTTCACTTGATAGATCATAATTAATAAAAACAAAAAATAGATAAAAGTACATAACATAACACTGCTGGGCATATATAAAGCAAAATGTTTTAATTTTGCATTGTTTATCGAAAATCTCAAAAATATTAGTGTTGTATTATATATTGCATTATAGTATACAGTACTGTGCAAAAGTATTAGGACAAGAACTATTTTATCTTTTATGAGGCATCAAAATAATTGCGACAATTTACCAATCGCACCTAGTATATATACAGTACTGTGCAAAAGTATTAGAACAAGAATTATTTTATCTTTTATGAGGCATCAAAATAATTGCGACAATTTACCAATCGCACCTAGTATATATACAGTACTGTGCAAAAGTATTAGAACAAGAACTATTTTATCTTTTATGAGGCATCAAAATAATTGCGACAATTTACCAATCGCACCTAGTATATATACAGTACTGTGCAAAAGTATTAGGACAAGAACTATTTTAACTTTTATGAGGTATATTGACAGAAAATAAACAATTTAATTAAAGTAATTTTATTTGATTTACTCAACAAATGCTTTAAAAAGAAAAAAATACTTGTTACTAAATAAATTTAATATTTAGTATAATAACCTTTTGCTTTGATCACAGCCTTCATTCTGTCATCACAAGCTTCTTCAATGTATCTATAATGGTATCTCCTGCCAAGCAGCTTGTATTTGTTCTCAAAGTGTGTCTTGCAAAGTAACATTAGATTTATTAATTTTTTTATCCAAAATATTCCATAGATGTTCAATAGGATTGAGATCAGGGCCTTGTGGGGGTCAATTCAAATTCTGAAGCCTTCCTTCCTCTTCCTTTTTAGTTAAATAATTTTTACAAAAGTTTGACTTTTCACCATGTATTTGAATTTCAGTGAGGTTTTTAGGAAAATCACTCTTGTCCTAATACTTTTACACACTACCGGTAGTGTGCAAAAGTGTTAGAACAGAGGTGATTTTAAACTTTATTTTGATGCCTCATAAAAGATAAAATAGTTCTTGTTCTAATACTTTTGCACAGTACTGTATATATATACTAGGTGCGATTGGTAAATTGTCGCAATTATTTTGATGCCTCATAAAAGATAAAATAGTTCTTGTCCTAATACTTTTGCACAGTACTGTATATATACTAGGTGCGATTGGTAAATTGTCGCAATTATTTTGATGCCTCATAAAAGATAAAATAGTTCTTGTTCTAATACTTTTGCACAGTACTGTAGCTATATTGGTCAGTATAATTTCCCTTTGAAGCAAATGAAGGTTTTACCTGATGGCACAGTAATTTAGTGATAATGTATTTCTGCATGCATCTTGTCTATATCCAATTTCTAAAGCTTCAGTTAATTACAAATTTTATAAGGCTATGTTATAAGGCTATCACAGATCGCCAAGATGAACTTCTAACACTACAATTTAGAACCTTAACTTAATATTTTAAACTCATTTCCTCAAAAAGCATAATTTGTAAAAAAATATTTAGTGCCCTCAGCTTTCAAATTGAGTACAATGCCAAGATTCTAAAATCAAACTGCCCTAGTGTACATAACAACTGTCATTTTAGTTTATCAAATCCTATCCACTTGGAAGCGTTGTCTTCTCAGTTTAAACATTGTCATGTAACATGTGTCTAAATATTTTCATTGAGGCTAAGTACACATTTTCTGGGTGAAAATTTGTATCTCAACTTTCATTGTAAATCATTTTAGCTTCAGTCTAAAAATTCTTTCTATGATGAAATTTGTGCAAAGGTTAAAATCAGATTATTTAAACATTGAAAAATGCAGTTAATTTATTAAGTTTTTAAACCATGCCTTGTTTGTTTCCAAGGTTTTTTTTCTGGATGGTCAACTTCAGAGATCTTTTCTCAGAGTTTAATTAACATATATTTTAATTAGCATATATATTTAAATTATTCTTTTTTTTCTAATTCTGAGTTTGGAATTTAATTCAAATGCAAATTTATTTAATACTTAAAAAATAAAATTTTTCCAAGGCAATTTAAAATTAAAACAAATGACCTGAATTTTTTAAAAAATATTATTTTATACAAAATTTATTTTATGTAGAATTTTGCTTAGAAAATAAATCTTTAATAATATGTGACATTGAATTTTTCAGAAAAGGAAAAGTACTTAAATATTCTAGGAAATATACTAGAAAGATGCTTCATACATATTAGCAATCTATATAAATAAAATTGAATATGTGTTTCATTGATCTCTATTGACCTACACTTCCACATTTTTCATTCAATTTGTTTCAAAACTTACACACCCCTTGCAAATTTATTACTCTGCACAACAAAGAAAAAGAAATTGTGTGTAGCACTTGAGTTTAATCTTCATTTTAATTTCATATTCTCAAGTATCTTTTTTTTTGTTAAAGGTAAATTCAATGCAGTAACTTTCACAAGGAGAATAACTCTTTCAAATAAAAATACAAGTTATTTCCCATGTCTGCAGATGTGGGTCATAAAAAAATGGGAATTCTTACTCTTCCCATCCTGTGCAATGCCAGGTACTTACTGCTAGTTCTACAAAAATTTGTAGAGAAAAATAAGATAAAGTTTGCTTCATGAGATTGTTTCTTTAATCAGTTCACTTCAACCAGGCAATAAAGCCACTAAGACACAAAGGGTTCCTGAAAGTGAAAGAAAATTTGAAAACATTAGTGAAGAGAAGGGAAACTAAAAGGAGAGAATTCAAAAGACAAAAAATTGTGATTTATGTTGTATTTAAATTTTTGAAGATTGTCAGTGGCAAAGAAAGCAAGAAGCTGGAAGAGAGTTTTAAAGTCAATAAGTGTGAGAGAAGAAACTGTTAGCATAGAACTTACAGTTACATTTATTTATTTAAACAGAATAAGTTTCCAATCTTGTACTATACTTAATTCAAGGCACATTAAAATAATTGTCATAAAAATATTTCTAGGAAAGACACAGAGAAGTTACATTATAGCATTGGGAGGGTAACTGAAACCTAGATGCCAGGTCTAGACCAATAACATTACAAACCCATCTTTGGATTTTGTCAAGAATCTTGAGATATATAGGAAGAGCACCTGACTAGATATGGCAACAGTATTCTTTGCACATACCAATAGTAGATTTATAAATGTGCAAGATGGTTTCTGGTAAGAAGACTTATCTATTTTTTTCTTTTTTTTTTTTTAATAATACAGTCTGAGTGCTACAATTTTTTTCTCTAAAAAAGCAAAAAAACATTTTCATAACAACCATGCTGCAAAACAGAAAATATTTTTTTTCTTCCTGTGTGGTCGAGGGAAGCGAAGAACAATGAAATGCTTTTGATTATAGCAATGAGGGGGGAAGAAAAAAAAATTTACTTGCAATTTTCACGAGTAAGGTTTTTTGAGTTGTTGGTTTCACAGAAAAAAAATGGCTTCAGTTATTATTTTTTCTATGCTTTTCACTTTTTTCAAATATATTTAACATCCAAATTCATATTTAAGTTACCTGTTTATTCGGTTGGTGGGTCCGTTTTTTTTTTTTTTTAGTTATCAGTTGTGCTTAACATGCAACTGTTGTAGGCGTTACTTTTTTTTTATGAAAATTTGAGATTTTGTTTTGTGGTTCGAATATTTCAGCGTTATGGCATAACCTTTTTGTGAAATTTTTTAGGTAGAGATTTCTCTTTGTGGTTCGAGCGTTCTTCATTGCCAGTGTTATGACATCATCTTTTTTGTTGAATTTTTTATGTAGCGGTTCCCCTTAGCAGTTTCAGTATTCTTCGTTGCCAGTGTTATGACCAAAGGGCCATAGAAAGATAACTCAGACTCAGATATAATGTTGAATAGTATATTCTTGTAAAACGTAGTACAAAGGTAAACGTGGACTGGAGAGTACTTTCTCTTGCAGCATCCTGACTCACTCATTTACTCACTCTGTGGCTACTACTCAGTGACTCCTCAGTGTCAGTGTATCTCCCTTGCTCAGAGTTGATAGCCATATTATAAAAGTGTGGAAGAGTTCATTTGTAGGTCGGTCCTCACAATAACTTAAGGATATTTTTTCTTGAATTTTCACTGGATGAAATGAAAATGCTTAACTGTAGATAAATATTTGCATGTATGCATTTTCATTAAAAGATTTTAAAAGAATGATTTTAAAGATTATTAATTAGCTAAAGCTAACATAGGTCTACCAGAGATGGGATCCTCTCGTTAGGATCAAACAAATTGTAATAGTAATGTTCTGCTTATATAGACAGTTAACTGCTACTCAGCAGTTCTGATGAACTTACTATGTTACTTTGAGTTCAAGAATTTAAGTCTATGACTAGCATGGTCTCACCATTTTACATTCGAAATGGCTGGATGTAATCATATCTTCTATGGTAACAGTTTTTTCTCTTGTGCATATTGCTTGTGAAACTCTCTTCTGACTTGCTTTCAGTCAACTTTGATATTCAAAAATCTAAATGCAATGTTAATCATTATCTACTGCCTTCTTAATTTCTGTTGTTTTATTATTCTCATTTAACAATATCTTTGTCTTTCTTTTATTTTTTCACACTCAGTAACTCTTTGTGTCCTAGTGGCTTTATTGCCTTACTTTGGAGAAATAATTTAAATAAAAAGAAATGGATATTGATTCCACACACAAGAACACAAATGTAGAGAATTTATTTAGGATTGTACTCATTATAGTAGACAAGTTTGTTAGCCATAGCTTTCAAATATCTTATATTTTTTGGTATTACTTGTTTGGCACATAAAGCTTTATGGCTGACTGAACTTACCCCATTTTGATGTGCGTTGTAGTGCAGTGGATATTGACTCGGAACGACAAATCGAGGAGCCAAGTTTGAATTCCAGTTATATTCCTTGCATTCACTTGCACACAAATACCTTTGGGAAAGGTATTAATCTGTCTCTTCCCTCCAATTATGGGTTAAATAATAGGACAGATTGGGTTCTATAGCCTTGGACAGCAACCAATCTTCTGCAGAAAGCAATGGCAACCTACTGCAGGATAATCTTCTGCCCAGTTAGTCATGTCTCTTTTGAGACATGATCGCCCAAAGCGTGTATCATGTATGGCACTTAACTGACTGAACTTACTACGGACTTGAGCCAATGAATGGTGGAGCGAGAGTTGAGTGGGATAATAGAGGAAGGGGTGTTAAGAGCTACAAGGGATAGGGAGATCTATCTATTGACATCATTAGGCAGCTGTCATGTGACTTATTTCCACCAAAGGAGAAAAGTTCTTTCTTGTATCCTTACAGATTTGACAATCTTGCATAAAATTTTGAAAACATCCAAAAAAAATCCAGAGATTAGAATATTTAGTAATTAAAATAACGTTTGAATATTAAAACAAATGAGCAGTACCTGAGAATTTATTAGCTTTTTATTTAAATTCTCTAATGAAGCATAATTTTTAAATTAATGATAGAATAAACTCCTTGTATGTTCTCTGACAATAAAATGCTCATGCAAATTCCCTGAATGCCCTGTTAAATGATTGCATTGTCAATAACTTTAATAAAACATTAAATAATAAAACAATCATAAGTATAAATACAGGATATTCTTAACAAAAGTAAGAGAGTAAAAATGAAGGGACACAGAATACAGTCAGAGAAGTTTCGAGTGATGGTCTTGAATAGCTTGCTAACTAGTAAATCCTTTTTAGTCAAGTATCTCAAAAGAAAGCTGAGAAGAAATTCTTCTTTTTTTTTTTTTAAACATATCACCCCAAGCAAGACATTTTACTGTCACTGTTTTGCAGGGGATTGCATAGGAGGAAAGTTATGAAAAAGAGTGACAGGTTATAGGGGGTGTTAAGAAGTGGGTAAGAAAAGGATGAGAATACTGATGAGAGTGGAGTGGATGGAGAAGGAAGCATATGAGAGAGGATGCAGGATAAGATAGGAGATGACTGTTGACTTTACATTTAAATTCTTGGAGATTATAGCTGTCAGGAAAGCAAGTAAATGGAAGGGAATTCCACAGGTGGGAAGTGCAAGAAAAGAAGCTGCTGGAGTAGAATTTGCATTTACAATTTATTGGTTTCACAGTAAACGGATGGGACCTAGTTGCTAATCTTGTGGCTCGAGTAAATTTATATATAGGGAGCACCAGTGAGCTAAGTTCATCAGAGTAGAAGCCGTGAAAGTATTTACAGAATTCTTCTTTGTTTATTAGAGCTGCAATCAGTAATGTTAAAGAAATTAAAAATTTCTAACCAAAGAAAAAAAAAACAAAAAATGCCATGAACAAAATCAGGAAACACTGCCTGTAAATCCGAAGATTCAGTCTTGAATGCAAAGCACACTCAGTGTACTTAACTTTCACCAAGTTTAAAAAAAAAAAAGAAAGCAAGGAAGAAAGAATTCAGGAAAGAGGAAACAATCGTAAGAACAATGATGACATCTTAATGTGAATTCTGATCCCCAATGATAAGATGTTCATTCTTACAGACGTTTACTTGCAGTGCCTTAAGTCTATAAGGAATTCTACCACTTTCATTTGTTGTCATGGCAACTGATAAAGAAAGAAAAATAACTTTTAGTTCAGGTTGTTTTGATCAGGTGTTTTAGACAAATCGCTTATACTCCATTATGCGATTATCTGCAAACGACAACCAGATGAATTCTTCCCAAGATCTCTAATAGCAGTGAAATGAAAAATGTTTTGACATTTTAAAAACAAAACTTCTGAAAGTAATCGAATTTTTTATTACATTGACATTGATGCAAACTTGATTTAAATAATATTGGATATCTTAATGTATATGTGTGTATGTAGGCTATATTGATATAAGTACATACATGCAGGCTTGTATATTTGTATAGCTATATGATTGTTCAGATATATGTATTTATATATTTATATCTGAACTTGTATACAAATATACCAGCCGCCATGTATGTACTTATATCTATATAGCCAGAAACACACACATATATATATATATATATATATATACTAGCAGTATAGCCCGTCATTGCTCGGGTGTAATGAAAGTTTTAAAACTAATTCATTGTCCTGGAGCTCAGACTCTTTGGACATTGGCACAAAAGACTAATAAGCAAGAGTTGTTTCCAGTTAAAGCGAAACCGTAGACTGAAAGAAAAATGAATGGATGTCAAATTTTGATTTCCTGGTATCGATATCAAATAAGTTTTTTTTGTCGAGAACTGCAACCTTGAAACTTCTGAATATCGTTTCTTATGTCTTTGTCTATGAGTGTATCAAATTTGATTAAACTCGGACCACTTCTTCTATAACCTGATTTTTTCGATTATCGATTTTCGATATTTATCGGGGGTACCTCGACACAAAACCTAGCTAAGAACACTCGCAGACACTTACAGTACAACTGTGTAAATTTTCAAGAAAATTGGTTCAGCTATTTCGGAGTCTATAGGTAACGGACAGACACACACACAGACAAAGTTCCATTTATAAATAAGTTTAGATAAGTCATCCACAAACAAGCCCGTTTCACTGTATCACAGCTCATCAGTGTGGCTAGACATATCCACTTGCTTCTGGCCGGGATCAAAACTTAACTGATTTGGTGTCATCCAGAGTCGCTACCCCCTAAGCCAGAGGAGCATGGAATCAGAGAAAGGAAATTTTAACGTGTTGTATATAAGCAGTGTATACACATGCCAGTCACTGAAAGAACTCAGTTCATTTAAAGAGTAACATATATATCGCAGAAGTGGAAACTCTTTTTTAAATTTTCTTCTTTAGAGAGCTCAATCATAATGAGAGCATAATATATTAGTCATCCACATACAAGCCTGTTTTGCTGTATCACAGCTCATCAGCGTGGCTAGACACATCCACTTGCTTCTATATATATATATATATATTTGCTAAAGAATGCAAGTCCTTAGCTGGGCTAAAAAATCATGTAAGAGCTGCTCATCAATGAGCTCTTCTTTGAGTAATAGCAATGCTCGAAAACCAGTTGCAGCCACTATATATATATATATATATATATATATATATATTTAATAAGTGACAGTCCTACCATGAATTTATTGCCAGTAATATTCAATGTTGATCATATATTTAAAAGTTTATTGTATGTATATGAGTATATATATAGTCATCTGCAGACAGATCTGTTTTGCTGTATCACAGCTCATCTGTACAGTTAGACATCTGATTGCTTCCAACCAGGATTGAAATTCGATCGAACTGACATGAGTCAGTGATTCTACCTCTGATGGGCACTATTTCATTTAATTGGGGCCTTGTTTAATTAGTTGAAAAGGTAGAGCTAATAATACATGCACCACTCTTTATCATAAAACATCATTAGCACAGACCTGAATGATTTACTTGTCTCATTGTGGGGTGAGGGGCTGCTGGGAAATCATTCTAAATTTTTGTCCTCAAAGACAAGCCATTATAACGAGATATATACGTGGGATAGAATAAATAAAAGAACAAAGTAGAAAAGTGTATCTGAATCTAATGTGTTCCAATTTTATTAAAGCTTCTTCAAAGATCAAAGTCAAAATGAAAAATGGTGATATGTCAATATGTTTTCACTTATATAATCTTGAATATCTCAAAAATAGTTCAGCATAAATATCTATCAGGAGATACTGAAAAGTTTTTCATCTGACCAATAAGCTCTTTTAAAAATAATATTTGATCATATATTGTGAACTGGGTTAATCAAGTACTTTCTCCATTATATTGTGTGCTAATAATATATTACCTTCTCTATTATAATAAAGGCCATTGTTTATTTGTGTGTGTGTATATATATATATACACACTTTCCTCCTATCATGCTCATGGAGAGAGAGAGAGAGACAATAGCAAGGGATCACTTTTTACTATCAGTTATAAAAGCTCTTGCTGTGTATTTGCTCTTTAACAATGCCTCATTATTTATTTTTATTATTTTTGCAATAATTAGGTTATTGAGTAGTGAAAAATATATATAATAAAGACCATTTTGTGGATGTATATATACATATAATATATATCCTCTTTATTATGATAAAGACTGTTTTGTGTATATATATATATATATAAAGAAAGAATAAATCTAAGTAAGAGCCAACAGACCTACCTAGGTTTCACCCTACAGCTCGTCAGGGTGAGCCGACTTACCCTGATGAGCAGTAGGGTGAAACCTATGTAGGTCTGTTGGCTCTTACTTAGATTTATTATTTCTTTGTTGCTTTACTATTGTATTGAGCGCTTTAGTGTCAGGTTTCTTATCTCGGGGTTTTATTTTTCCTACGAATATTTTCAGTTATGTTCAAGTATTTAGTTTGTTTCTTTTTTACTTCCCCCTTTTTTTCCCCTCCAAGTTTATTCTCGGAGGGTTTTTCGAGACGAACTGAAATATATTATAACAATTATTAGTATTAAGATTATTGTTATATATATATATATATATCCTCTCTTTTATAATAAAGACCATTTTGTATGTATATATATATATATATATATATTCTCCCGTGTCATGCTTAGAGAGGATAACTTGTGAGAAAACAGCTAATAATCCTCTCAAATATATTTTGCTGTCACTTTTGACAGCAGTGGTATACTTATACAGTATATATTATACAGTCACCTGAAGATTGCATGACTATAAAACGTTATTGTTGTAGTGAAGCATTTTTTGCTCTGTTCAGATAGTCTTGGCATTGAGTACTTTAATTTACTGCATAGGTAGGTGTTTACCTTTTGTTTGTTCGTTCTTTTTCTTTTTTCTTTTCTTGTTCAGGGTTTTGTTTTTGTTTAAGGTTGACAAATTGCCTGTTGGTCACACCAACATTATTGTTGTTTTGTTTATATATATATATATATATATATAGTTACAGTAGATCCCAGGCGAACCCCCGATTATGTTACATGTTAATTGTAACATAAGAAAAATAAAAATGATTGATCAAAACCCAGAGTTAATACAGAGAAATTCACAAAACATTAAATAAAAATATTTACAAATATACAGTTTTACATTCAAATAGAAACATAGAGTTTACTACTGGCAGGTGAAGTGTTGCAAGAAGTCGATGGAAAAGTAAGTTGTCAAATATATTTACCCAGTTAAGTTGGCAGGGAAGTTAAGTGCTATACTTTTTGGAAATCCTTAAATGTGTATATAAAAAGTAATTATTGGCTTGGTCAATGAAAGAGGCAAAAAGATGTATTTACCCAGATAGTTCCATGAAGTTCTCTTTTAGATTTTAGTTGTTCAGACTTTTCTGTGAGATTCTTTAAGCCAGATATGGATCCTAGAATCTTTACCCTGGTTGATATGACAGCAAAATCCTTTTAACAACTCTTTCAAGTTTTTGTTTGTCATCGACTAGAAAGATTCTTTTGGCTGGATATAATTCCTGAATCGAAACCGGTGCTGATGAGATCAGCATATCCTTTTATCAACTGTTTCAAGTTTTAGTTTTTGTCACCAACTTAGGGATTCTTTCAGCGGGATATACATCCTGAATTTTTCCCAGAGCTGTAGAGGTCAACCTATCCTGCTATCAACTGACTGCTTCATGCCAAAACTTATTTTTATAGGGGCTAAAACCTAATTTGCATACTTCTAGAACCTTTCAAACTCTCTGGAACATTCTACAATCTTCCAAACATTCTATTTCTAATTTCCTCATTTTACAACTACTTTCTGAATTAAGACTTTTTTGTAACAAGTAGGACTTAATAAGAGTCCTTTACTACAACTTTTTAGACATTATTAATATTATCTTTTTTTATAAATGCATCCTCATAACACTATATATATATCTCCAAATGAATAAAAATAAAGAAAATAATTTCAACATTTAAAACATTAATTTAAAACAGTGCTCAATATAAATTTTCATATGATCTCACATAATTATTAATAATATATATATATATATGCAGTATCAATTGCCCTCTTCTATCTTCTTGAGTCCCGTTCATTGTTTATACTGTACTCAGTGCCCCTGTACCTAGTCGTTTCTCTTACTGTAGCCCCCTGCACACTAGGAGTGGTCCTGCTTTGCTTGGAGCGAAATGATTAAATATATATATATATATATATATATATATATATATATATATATATATCATCGTTATTATTTAATGTTCATTATTATGATAGCATGGGTTGGGTGGTGTTTTTTGATGGTCCTTTCCAGGCTGCCCAATTTTGTATAATCTGAACTTCCTTAAATCATTTTTGATAAGCTGGGTCCATGTTTTACATGGTCTACCTATCATACGTAATTGAAAAACCATGAAATATTGGAGTGAGTTTTTTAGCTGTATGCCCTTACTAATACCAACTAGTTTAGGAGACTGGAAACTCAGCATTAGATAAGCTGTTATCCAAAGTTAAAAACTCTTACCCAGTCTATGCAGTTTAATGCTATACTTAGGACACCTCTTACTATTTGCCCATAATTGCAACACTGACAGTTGCTACCACCCCAGGTCATGGTAGACCTGGGAACAACAGAAATTTAAAGGTAAGTCAAAACTCCTTAAAACCTCCAATCTTCCAATCAGAGGCTCTGCTGCTGGATGTAGTTTTTCATCATACTCAGGACCAATATATATATAAATATATAGTCATCTGCAGACAGTCCTGTTTCACTGTATCACAACTCATTAGTATGGTTAGACATCTGATTGCTCCTAGCCAGGATTGAAACCCGACCAAATTGACATCAGTTGGCGATTCTACCTCTAAGCTATGGCCACTTGGTGGCGGAAGGTAGATATATATACACAAATGTAAACACACACCAGTAGCTAAGAGTGTTCAAATTTCTGAATGAACAGTATATATATATATATATATAGGTTTCATTAAAAAAAAATTTATTGTATAATTTTTTATTTGTCTTTATGACTGTTTTCTTTTAAGAACTCAAATTATATAAGAATTATCCAAAGGTTTTGTACTTTTGAGCACTTTTGGCTATACTTTTAGCTATTATCAAAACCTTTGGACAATTCTTATATAATTTGAGTTCCAAAAAGAAAACAAATTATACGAACAAATGAAAAATTATATGAAAAACTTAATGTTAATAATTTGCCTGTGATTTTAAAAGAAACCTGTATAAAAGAGAGATTGTTGCCCAAATACACTATATATATTTATATATATGTATATATAATGTGAGTTGCTGAGGATTTGGTTAAAATCCCTAATTCAGATTTAGTATCCTATCTCACCCTCGCCCCAATTTTTTTATCAACTGAAATTATTCGACTTTACAACTAGTTTTCAATTTTGTAGATAATATTTCTGATTTGTAAATCTTTTTATTGAATATTGGTGTTTGTTGACATCTTCTGTATCTTTGTAAAAACTGAAAGAATAAAGCTGACTTGAAATAATTTTATTTTCTAAAAAGATAAAACTACAAACAAATTTCATTGGATTTTTCAAATAATTATCAGCACAATATCAGTAATGGCATTCCAGTGTAAAGAATTAATGAAATTTAAGGTCATTAAAAAGACTTTGTTCTGGTGAAAAAAACACATTGGAATTCAGTGTAATTCAAATAAAAGCATTCTCAAGCATGAATCAACTGAAGAATCTGTATTGCTTTCAAAGTATTAAGAAAACATCTAAACTTTGTTTTTAAAATGACATCACAATTTTAAAAAGCTGTTCTTGATCAAATGTACATACAAATATCTGTCTATATTTCTGAGATACAGTATTGTAACTATTTACATTGCTTGAAATGTTGTCCTCATCCTTATTGACATACTCATGACATTTCTGCTGTTGTACACTTCCAGCCTTCTTCAGGATCTGTCTATATTTTTAAAATTTAGTATTGTAACTATTTACACTATTTAAACTGATGTTTTTATCTTTATTGCCATGACATTTGGGCTGTTGTATGCTTCCAGCTTTCTTCAGGATCTGTCTATATTTCTTATTGTAACTATTTACATTGTTTGAAATGTTGTCCTCATCCTTATTGACATATTCATGATATTTCTGCTGTTGTACACTTCCAGCCTTCTTCAGGATCTGTCTATATTTCTTATTGTAACTATTTACATTGTTTGAAATGTTGTCCTCATCCTTATTGACATATTCATGATATTTCTGCTGTTGTACACTTCCAGCCTTCTTCAGGATCTGTCTATATTTCTTATTGTAACTATTTACATTGTTTGAAATGTTGTCCTCATCCTTATTGACATATTCATGATATTTCTGCTGTTGTACACTTCCAGCCTTCTTCAGGATCTGTCTATATTTCTTATTGTAACTATTTACATTGTTTGAAATGTTGTCCTCATCCTTATTGACATATTCATGATATTTCTGCTGTTGTACACTTCCAGCCTTCTTCAGGATCTGTCTATATTTCTTATTGTAACTATTTACATTGTTTGAAATGTTATATTTATGATGCTTTAACTTCCAGCCTTCTTTCAATATTGATATTCAATGTATATCGTTTGAAGAAGGCTGGAGCTTACAGTGGCTAAAACATCATGAATATGGCAATAAAGATGAGGGCAATAGTTCAAACAATGAAAATAGTATGTACATATAATTTGAATTTTGTACATGAAGCATTATTATTTAATTTTTCACTGGTATTTTATCTTACCATGTGCTTTTACATTCATAGTATTAAATATAATAGTCTTCAGGTATCTCCAATACAACATTTAAGTTCTTTAAATATTGTTGTATGAAGTAGAGAGAAAGATTTCCTTGATGATTCATCTATATTTGTTTTTAAACAAAATGGGCAGCATTTAACCTTTATGCCTGCAAAATAAACAGTATGACAAAAGAACAGTTATTTCCTTAAAACTACTATTACCCCATTTTATTTTCTCCCATTTCCTAATCAACATTTATTAACAAGATTATAAAAATATATGAACCAAATACAATGTTATATTTATTATTTCTTTTCTTCTTTTATGTGCCCTGTCCTTTCAGGACATAGGCGAGCATGGCTTTCCACATTTCCCTATCACTGGTGACTCTTAGCATGCTTTCTTTTGTTACACTACACAACCCTTGTTCCATCATCCACCTGATCAGATCCTTCAAATATGTTATCTGCTGCTTTCCCCTGTCTTTTTTCCCCTCTATCTGGCCTGTTAGTATCAGGTTCTCTCAGCCCTCCTTCCTCATTACATGTCCCAGGAACTTTAGCTGTCTTTTCCTGATGCTCAATATTAATTTCCTTTTCATTTCCATCCTTTCCAAAACTTCATCATTGCTCACATGCTCAGTCCATGATATTTACAGCATCTTTCTGTAGAACCACATTTCAGCTGCTTCAAGTTTTTTTTTTTCATCTTCAAAGATATTGTCCAACATTCACTGCCATATTAAAGAACCAACATCACATAGCAATCCCATATTCTCCGCTTTGTTTCTAGTGAAATTGTCCTGTTCTTCATACTTTACTCAAATTTTGGAATGCTTCCTTTGCCATGCCAATTCGCAATCAAATCTCTGTGTCACACATTCCGTCCTTCATCAGAACACTTCCCAGGTATTTAAATTTTTGTACCTGCTTGATTTTAGTACCCCCCACCTGAATTTGGCATTTTGGGCTGCTCTTTTTGCTGATGACCATGCATTCAGTTTTCATGCAGTTTAATTGTAGTACTTTCTTGTCACTCTCTTCAGCTACCTTCTGTAGGAGGTCTTGTAGTTTCCTTTCCATGTCTGCTATCAGCACTGTATTATCTGCGTACCTTATATTGTTTAAAATGTGGCCTCTGATGATGAATCTTGGCATAACTTCTAGGGTTCTTGGAATAGTCTCACTGTACAAGTTGAATAGATCCAGTGAAAAGACACATCCTTGTCTTACGCCCCACCTTTTTATAAAGAAACAAATTTGAACAGAAATGTTTTTATTCAGAAATTTATTAAAGATTTAAAAAATTATCAAAATATGTAAACCAACTATAATGCAATATTTGTGGTAAAAATTACAAACAATGTGTAATTAAACACAAGGAAAACATTGTTGATTCACGGAATAGGGAGCTGTGCACTTAAAATATTGTTTAAAAATTTAAAATTAAAAAGAATTTAAAATTAAAAGAATGTTTAGTTTTCTAAACATTGCTTCATATACTTTTCATTATGTTGTAAATATAAAATTATTCTTGTAAATAAGCAGTCTAATAAAAATATAATGAATCATGTCTTTGTTGTTGAATCTCAAGAATAATACTCGGTGGTCCAAAAGTAGACAGACAATAGCTGTGCAAATTGTGGCAGACAACAGATTGAGCACCTACATTAATAAAATTTAAGCATTTTTGTATTATTTTACACAAGATTTACTTGTCACTGAAATAAATGTATTAGTAAATATAATTGTATATTGTAAGTTATGAAATGGAATAACTCTGACATATTTTTTATTTATTTGTTTGAACATTATTTTTATTGGGTACTCATATTTGTTTAGATATTCATTTTTTACAATTAAATAGGATATTTAAATATATCTACCAGCTTGAATATTTGAAAATTGTAAGGAAAATATGCATCTTCCTGCAGGATTCAAGCCTGCAACCCATAGATCTAGGGGAAGCCATCAATTGCAATGACGTGTCTAAACCACTCAACCATGAAGTAATTTGCATTTAGACAAAGCCAAGTTAAGCCTTATAGGCACATAAATTCTTGATTTTTTTTGTAATATTCATATCTGCACTGTTTTTATATCATAATGTAAACAAAAACGATTTTATTTTATGAAATGTTAAAGTTACAAAATGGAATAACTCTGACATATTTTTAATTTGTTTGAACATGATTTTTAATGGATGCTGAAGCTTTTATAAATATATATATATATATAGAATTTATAGCATAAATATGTTATAATATCACTACAAAAGTAGCCATTTTGTTTTGACACTATTTGTGTCTTATCAAGTGATGAATTCAATTTCAAGTTTTAAAAAGGTTTAAAGAGTAGTCAAACCCAGGGAGGCACTGTTACAAAGACAGGATAGACCAATCAAAACAAAGCAATCTCTGATCTGAAGAATACAAGAACAGACACTAAAGTTTGTTTGTTATGGGCCTTAACAAAAGTATTTGAGTAAATTAGAGATCAGCATATGTAACTGCATGTCCATACGTGTATGTGGATACAAGTACGTATATATATGTATATACTAGCAGTATAGCCCGGCATTGCTTGGGTGTAATGAAAGCTTTAAAACTAATCCATGGTCCTGGAGCTCAGACTCAGCCTAAAGAATATTTGTGTGAAGTTTGGTGAGAATCAGATAAAAATTGTGGATTTATATAAAGGACATACAGGCAGATAAACAGACACACACACAAACATCTTGCTTTTTATATATATATATATATTATCGATTTTCTGCACTATCTAAGAACTGCAACCTTGAAACTTCTGAATATCATTTCTTATGTCTTTGTCTATGAGTATATCAAATTTGATTAAATTCGAACCACTCCTTCTATAACCTGATTTTTTTCGATTATCGATTTTCATCAGGGGTACCTTGAAACAAAAACTAGCTAAGAACACTCACAGACGCTTCTAGTACAACTGTGTAAATTTTCAAGAAAATCGGTTCAGCCATTTCAGAGTCTATAGGTAATGGACACACGCACACACATACACAAAGTTCCATTTATAAATAAGTTTAGATATATATTGTTTAATTATAAAAAAAAAAAGAGTATCTACTCAAATAGCAGTGTCCATAAAAAGTAATGTTCCAACAAATAAGTTAATAATTGTATATGTTATCTCAAAATAGATGTCATCATATACAGTCCACTTACTTTTGAACCACCCTGTATATAAATCTTCTTTCATATATTTGGGTTTTATTTAAATTCTAGTCATTGACTTTAAAGTAAACATTACTGGGGGAGTAAAAAAAAATGCTGTAATCATAATGCCAAGGGAAAAATGATTCATTTGGCACACCGTTTTTTTTTGTTTTTTTTTTTTGTTGTTTTTTTTTGTTCAGTTTGTCAAAAAATTAATAATTCATAAGTGATTGAGTTGATATACTTGTCTTTCAATAAGTGCAATTACATTATTAGAAAAATTAATATATATTTGTCATGTGATTTTACAAGTATAGTTATATAAAAAGAGGTTGCAATGTAATAGAGGGGTTAATGAAAAAGCATTAACTGGGTTTGTAGACTGTTTAATGAACAGATTTAGAAACCAAGATCAATTCAGTTCAACAGATGAAAGTTGTGCTGTCTAGAATCTAATCGTAATCAAGATGTTAAAAATAAATTGACTTCATCAGATTACATCTTATCTAATTATTCACTAAGGTCATTGAAAATGTTTCAGGCTGGTGCCATTTCAGCAAATCCAGTATCACACATCTTTTTCATTTTCTCTGTTTAGGAAAATTAATTTAAAAGGCTGAAATATTAAAGTTTCTATCAGTCTTTGAGAAAAAACATTTCTTCTTTCTCAGGTTGACAATTGAACAGTTAATTACTGTGATTGGATTTCCAACTCTGTAATTACTCCTATGACTGATGCACAAGAAAATACCTTCTCTTTATGGGATGTTTCTTTGATACTATCAGAGTTGATCTTAAAGTCGAATGATATAGACTAGGCTCTTGTTAACTTGGGAAACTAATTTTTAATCTCACTAGCTTAAATACCACATTTGTCAGCCTCAATTTTTCTTCAAATCTCTTCATATATTAAGATATTAATCAGTAATCCTAATTATTATTGTTGATATATCATTACTAATATGACACTATGATGGATGAAAGAGAATGCAGACACATCAAGGATTCTTCCTTACTTATTTTGCTATTAAAAAATTGTAATTGCTCTGTAATTGGTAGTTAATAGACCTGGAGTTATTTTTCTTGGACCTACTTTTTGATAAAAAATTACTTGAAAACTTGTGATTGATTAGAAATTGCTTTATTTTCCAAGTTAAAGCATTTTAATAGCACTGTGCTAACAAAAATTGTGTTCTGATGTGATATTTTTATTGTGTTGTAGTTGAAACACAGATGAATTGGCTCATTATAATATAGATGCTTCCCAGTAAAATAAAAGTTCAGAATATATCAGTAAATAAATACACTTTGAGATATAACAACTAAAAGAGTGTGCTGAAAAGTTCTTGGTTAAATAATTTTCTAAAATAGTAACAAACTTTAGATATTGAACTTTTTTTCATTTTTTTTTTTTTTGTGAAAGGTTTCAAGATCCACTTTTATCACTAATGATTGTTAAGTGAAACTAGTATCAAAAACTATCTAAGTAACCCTTACATGTAAATACTCATTTGTTATAGTTAATATTTTACAAGAATAGGAGTTTGTAAAATGATTTGCTCTACAATTGTAGTTGAAAATTTGAATATATCAACTTTTAAAACATATGTGTAGAGTTTATGTCTGAATTTCTAGGATGTGGATTTATCATTATTTACATGGGGATAATTATCTTCATCTTTGATATTCTTAAGGCATCCACACAAATTTGTCTCACAGACAATAGCATACTGGATTAAAGCTTTGGCTCAATAATTTAATGACATAGTAATTGTGAGTTCAATCATGTTGTGAGTATTTGTATATCTTTGATATTCTTAAGGCATCCACACAAATTTGTCTCACAGACAATAGCATACTGGATTAAAGCTTTGGCTCAATAATTTAATGACATAGTAATTGTGAGTTCAATCATGTTGTGAGTATTTGTATATCTTTGATATTCTTAAGGCATCCACACAAATTTGTCTCACAGACAATAGCATACTGGATTAAAGCTTTGGCTCAATAATTTAATGACATAGTAATTGTGAGTTCAATCATGTTGTGAGTATTTGAAAAAGCTTTGAATTAAGCATTGTAAAAGCTTTGGCTCAATAATTTAATGACATAGTAATTGTGAGTTCAATCATGTTGTGAGTATTTGTATATCTTTGATATTCTTAAGGCATCCACACAAATTTGTCTCACAGACAATAGCATACTGGATTAAAGCTTTGGCTCAATAATTTAATGACATAGTAATTGTGAGTTCAATCACATTGTGAGTATTTGAACTCAGTGCAAGCAATAGCTGAGCAGGCCTAAAACTAGACAACCTGTCACTAGACGTGGAATGAGAACAATCTACCCTCATAGATTAAATAAAGGGTTCAGTTCAAAATGATGAAAGTTTAAAGGCACTGTAGCTGAAACATAACAATGATAAATATGAGACCAATATCAAGTGTATGAGAGATACATGTAGAGCATCTAGATGAATATAAAGTGGATTTCTGAATAATTATATATTACCACATTATGTACAGTATAATCTCATTTATAATGTGACTAGCAGTATAGCCTGGCATTGCTTGGGTGTAATGAAAGCTTTAAAGCTAATCCATGGTTCTGGAGCTCAGACTCAGTCTAAACAATATTTGTGTGAAGTTTGGTGAGAATCAGATAAAAATTGTAGATTTGTATAAAGGACATACAGACAGGTAAACAGACACACAAACATCTTGCCTTTTATATATATATTATCAATTTTCTGCACTATTGTAAGAACTGAAAACTTGAAACTTTTGAATATCATTTCTTATGTCTTTGTCTATGAGTGTATCAAATTTGATTAAAATCAGAGCAATCCTTCTATAACCCGATTTTTTCGATTATCGATTTTTGATATTTATAGGGAGGTACCTTGACTCAAAAACTAGCTAAGAACACTTGCAGACGCTTATAGTACAACTGTGTAACTTTTCAAGAAAATCAGTTCAGCCATTTCAGAGTCTATAGGTAATGGACACATACACACACACACACACACACACAGAGACAAAGTTCCATTTATAAATAAGTTTAGATTTCTTTCAGACAAAAAGCATGAAATGATCAGTTTTCAAAAAAAAAAAACAATATTTGTCTATATTTTTGAGATGAGGTATTGCAATTATTTTCAATTTTTTTTTGGTTTGTTGTACTCATTTTTGATGCCATATTCATGATAAGTTGGTCATTGTACACTCTGACCTTCTTCAGATCATTTGAATTTTGAACTAAACTTTATATTTCGCTCACCAGGGGATATTGTTCTAGTTCTAGGAGTCATGATCCTTTCAGATGTCTCAGTATCAGTTATCTCCCTTTAACTCCACTCAAGTCTGTAAGTTTTTTGCTCACCTCTGCTGTAGCCGTGTAGTGAACTCACAACACTCTGAAGACTTATGGAACTAGAACAATCTATCTTGGCAAATGAAATAAAAGGGTCAGTTTGAAATTTTTATCATCTAAAGAAGGCTGGAACATGGAATGGTTGAAGTATCATGAATATGGCAGCAAAGATGAGAACAACAGTTTAAACAATGTAAATAGTGTAAATATGATATTAAAAACCACAACAAATCCTAAACTGTACGAAGAGGTGGTAAAGATGAAAGTTTGATCTTTAATATGCAGCTCATGGAAATATGTGGGCTGAGCTCCTTAATTTGAAAAGGTAAACAAGAAAATAAATTCAAGCTTTATAATTGTTTACTCCGTATAAATTGAGATCCTATCAGATTAAATTATAATTTTAATGTTAATGTGTATGTAACAAAAACTTATGTGCAGATTTTGTTTATGACTTTGGGCTCTGAAACATCTGAAATTTATTGTATGTGGCTCTTGCATTAAGCAAGTTTGGCCACACCTGCTTTAGGGCATAAACAATCAAGGCTCATAATGCTTTTTTTTTTCTTCAATATCTGTGACTTGTTATGACTAGTGGAGTGTGAAAAAGAATGAAATATGTCAGGCGATATCATCCTAGACAAACTGATTAAGAAATTCATAAATGTTCAGAACATTAAAAAACATTATGAACTCTTTTTCATTTTAAAAGAAAGTCGGAGTGTACAACAACCAAAACATCATGAATATGGCAACAAAGATGAGGACAACATTGTAAATAGTGGAAATAATTGTCTAAACGGTAAGATAATATTAGAAACCACAATGAATCCCAAACTGTTCATAGAAGTGGCAAAGATGAGAGTTTCTGCCACAAAGCTATTTGCCAAAGGTGACCAAACCACGGCTCATAAGACACATGCCACTTTTTGATTTTTAATATGAAGCATGTGGAAATATGTTGACTAAGCTCTTTTTTACATCACACTTAATTTGAAAAGGTAAATCAGAAAAAAAATCAAGCTTTATAATTATTTACTTGGTATGAATTGAGACCCCATCAGATTAAAATGTAATTTTAATGTTAATGTATATGTAACAAGAACCCATGTGTAAATTTTGTACATGTCTTGCATCTCTCAAACATCTGAACATTATCAGATGTGACCTTTACATTAAGCAAGTTTGTACTCCCCTGATATAGAGGATGCCTATTTATGATAAATAAATCTGCATGTGCATTGTGGTACAGTGGATATTGGCTCAGAATGAGAAATTCAAGAGCCAAGTTTCATTCACTTAAGCACAAATACCCTTAGGAAAAGTCTTAATCTAGGTATTTGCCCTTGAGCTATCAAGTGAATAGCATGACAAATTAAGTTCTATAGATTGGTTGGCAACCAGTCTACCACAGAAAGTAATGGCATTCTACTGTGGGGAAAATTTTCTTACTAGTCAGTCATGATTCAAAAGAGACATGATTGCCCAAGTTTATATCATGTATAGCAATTAACTGTAAGAGTCAACAGTGATTGAGGTAAGGAAGTAGGGGAGAGACATGATCACACACGTGTATCATGTATGGCACTTAACTGAAAGAGTCAACAGTGATTAAGGTAAGGAAGTAGTGAAGAGACATAATTGCCCAAGTGTGTATCATGTATGGCAATTAGCTGTCTGATTTATGATAAGTAAATTCATTTTAGCATGTCTTAACATTTTTAAGGTGTTACAAGTACATCAATGTACAAAGGCATGAACCTTAGAAAACATTCAGAAACTAGGAAAACTGCAGACACATGAGAGACACATCAATCAGCATTTGGACATCTGTCCTCTTCTTCTTTAAAACAAAAGGTATCATTTTTAGATCAAATAGTCATCAGTGACAAAAAATATACTATGACTATCCAGAATAAGACATTCTCACTAACTTACATCCTCTCTCTCATGCTTTTCTACATCCACCCCACTCTCATCAGTACTCTCTTTCTGACACCCCCTGCAACCTCTCACTCCTCATAACATTCCTCCTCGTCCACCCCCACTCTCATCAGTAATCTCTTCCCTCTCCTACTCTCTTCCTGACACCCCCTGCAACCTTTCACTTATCATGACATTCCTCCTATGTAACCCCCTGCACAACAGTGGCAGTAAAATGCCTTGCTTGGGGCAACACGATTATAAAAAAAAGTTTAGACTAAAGAGAATGTAGGAATCCCTCTGCTTGGGTTTTGTTTAACATCAAAATTTGCAGTGTAAAAATTAAATACAATAACAGAAAATATTGAATGAGAACAAGAAAATTAGAGGACTTAGTTCAAATTCTTTTTGAATTCATTGCATTCACTTACATGCAAATAATCTTTGGGAAAGGTATTAATCCATCTCTTACGTACAGGTATGAGTTAAATAACAATACAAATTGGGTTTTAAAGCCTTGATTGGCAACCAGTCTACCACGGAAAGTAATGGTAACCCACTGTAGGAAAATCTTCTGCCCAGTCAATCATGTCTCTTTTTAGCATGTATCTTGTATAGCACTAAAATGGCTCGCTGATATGACAGAAGAATTTAAAAAAAAAACACTCACAAAAAATTTCTGTATCTTCCTTACTTGTCATCACTTATAATTGACCATGTATTTTTTCTCTATTCTAGGTAATGGTACACAACAGTTTATCAGTATCCCAGTTTCACTAGCAACTGGAGGCAACCAACAAATTCAGCTGCTGACCACTTCAAATGGACAGATTATTGCCACTAATCTGTCCAGCCTACAAGGACTTGCACAACCCCTTAACATGACTGCTGCTGCAGCAGCAGCAACCTCTTCAGCTACAGCTGCTGGAACAGGTCCTTCTGGTAAGTAGAGAACATATTATATTTTCATGACACTTACTATTACTTCAAGCATCAATGGATACATCTATTTGAAATAAATGCCCTGTTTTTATTTTTGCTTCAAGCAATGTGCATTATATTATTTCCAATGTTCGGACCTTGTCCCCATCTTTATTGCCATGCTTACAATGTTTCAGTTGTTGTACACTCCGGCCTTTTTCAGATGCTGGGAATCACCAAAAACACATGACCAACTGTATATAGGCATTGGTTAGTTCCATTGACTTGACCCAAAGAGTTGTGAGTTCAATACCAGGCTACAGCAGTGCTGAACAAATACTTAAAGAGTTGAGTTAAAGGAAGATGACTGCATGTCTTCTGGAAGTGGCAAAGACAAAGTAAAGTAGCCGATAGACTATATAATGGACATGCAAATGTCTAGCAAAACATGTATTAGGAGAGGTAGAGAAAAAGGACAATTTACAAATTGGTATAAAGTACGTGGCTGTGCAGTGGATATCGACTCGTAACAAGAAACCGAAGCGCTGAGTTCAAATTCCATTTGAATACGTTGCATTCATATACACGCAAATATCTTTGGGAAAGGTATAAATTCGTCTCTTCTTTATCCAGGTAAGAGTTAAATAGTGGGACAGATTAGATTTTCCACAAGTCTACCGCAAATTCGAATTCTAGCCGAGTTCGAATTCCAGTTGAATTCCTATTTTTATATGAATTCAGTTGTTGTACACTTCAGCCTTCTTCAGATGCTAGGAATCCTCAAAGACACATAACATAGTGGATATCAGCATTGGTTAGTTCCATTGACTTGACCCAAAGAGTTGTGAGTTCAATACCTGGCTACAGCAGTGATGAATAAATACCTTAGAGAGTTGAGTTAAAGGGAGATAACTGCATGGCATCTGGAAGTGGCATCATACATGGAATGAAACTTATATACCCCAGTGATTGAAATAAAGGATTCAGTTGAAAATTTCTAGCCCATGAAGAAGGCTGGAATGTACAACAGCCAAAATGTCATAAACGTGGCAACAAAGATGAGGATAACAGTCTGAACAGTGTAAATATAGTAAACACTACCTCATCTCAGAGGTATAGATAAATGCTGTTGTGTTATATATTTATCAGACTGCACTTTCAAGAAATCTTAACAAATAAAGAAATTGTGCATCCAACTTTGTAGGAGAAACCAACATTTAATCTGATGTGCTTTATTTCTTAGCTATAGTGAGTGTCACAGTTCAGCAAGGTTCTGTTTTCCATTTTTACAGAAAGCGAGATTATTTTTCATGAAAGCCTATACTACTCAGTCTCATATCCAACATGTAAACCAAGCAGCCTAAAGAATTAATGAATTTAGTTTTAATTCAACATTTTCATTACTTCAGGCTTTATTATAGGAGGTACACATCTTGTTTTTTTTGTTTTTTTTTCAAACATGGATATCCATATTAACAACATTTCTGGTAATAAAAACATTGGATGCTTCTTCTGATGAACTGCAACATTATGGAACTGACTTCCAACAGGATGCTTCACTGATCACTACATTCTTAACCTGTTCAAGTCTAGATTTAACAATTAACTTTCCCACTTATCATCATAAACTCAGCCTCTTACCTCTTATTCTCTAACATTCTGTCTGTAGTGACTCTTGGGCTTTTAAAAAATAGATTCATTAATTCTTTAGAAATAGCATATTTTTATGGGTAATATGCAGAAACAAAGAAAATGTTTATTTTTAAGTTTTAGCAGCATAAATTTTTTTCTGCAAAAAACTTCATCTTTTTCTTTCAAAGAAGTGATTCATAAAGAAATCATGAGTAAAGCCTTTTGTTCTCAAAGTTTTCAAGACACCTACACACCAGCCTTAAAATCTTTTGTCATTTTTATTGCATAAAAGCACTTTCTCCATAACTTACATCAACACTTATACTTGAAAATACTGTTACTATTTGAAGAATGTTGACATATTTTTTATAATAGGGCTTAGCAAGTGTGATTTTTAAAATTTTTTATTGAACATCTGCTGTATTGTTTTATAGATTTGCCATTTCTGCTAGTTGACCTGGCCTGACAGTGTAATTCCTTTTCTCTTATATAGGGTGTAAGAGAAATACCTTCCACAAATAGCTTTTATTGTCTTGCTATTATGTAGAAAGTATATGTCAAAGGTATTTTAACTGCACCCTGTATAAAACATGGTTTTTGGAATCTTATCTTTCTTGTACAACATAGTTCCTGGAATCTTGATTTAAACATCTGTTCATAATGGTTTTGCAGATTTGTCATGTCTATCTGCTTGAACTGACATCTTACATTTTCAATGAAATTACTTTCAAGTCTTTTAAATCTTAGTTATTTGAATCTGTTTTTCTTTTTCGCTTGTGTAAATCTTCACTATTGGAATCTTCTTGTTTTTGTTGTAAAAATTGGTCATTGGAATTTTTTTTTCTCTGTTGTAAAACTTCACTATTGGAACCTTCTTTTCTCTCATGGAAAATGTGGCGATTGCAATTTTTTTAATTCTTGGCTATTGGAATCATGTTTTTTCTCTCTTGTAAATCTTGACTATTGAAATCGTGTTTTTCTCTATTATAAAACTTAGCTATTAGAATGTTTTCTTTTTTTGTAAAGCTTCATTATTAAGAATTTTCTTTTATAAAGCTTGGTTATTGAACATTTTCTCTGCTGTAAAGCTTGGTGATTGGAAGTTTAGCATTTTTTTAAATTTTGTTTATTGGAATTGTTTTTTTCTTGTAAAGTTGGCTATTGAAATTTTGTTTTTTTTTTCACTTATAAAGCTCAGCTTTAGAACATTTTTCTTTCATGTAAATCATGATTATTAAAAATTTTCTTTCTCAGAAGGCTTGCTTAATAAAATCTTTCTCTCTTAGAAAGCTTGATTATTGAAAGTTCTCTCTCTTGTAAAGATTGGTTAATAGAATTTTTCTCTCTTGTAAAGCTTGGTTAATAGAATTTTTCTCTCTTGTAAAGCTTGATTATTAGAAATCTTCATTCTTGTAAAGCTTGGTTATTGGAATTTTTTCATTTATGCAAATATTGGTCATTGAAAAGTTTTTCTTTTTTGTACAGTTAGCTTTTGAAATCATGTCTTTTGTTTCATGTAAAACTTGGCTTTAGAAAGTTTTTCTTTTTTGTAAAACTTGATTATTAGACTTTAAAGCTTTGTTATTAGAATTTTTATCTCTTGTAAAGCTTGGTTAATTGAATTTTTCTCTCTAATCAAGTTTCATCATCATTTATCCATTACACCCAGATGGTGCATAGGGCAGCAACTTTTTGTTGCTGTTTCTGTAACAAACTGTTTTTTACGAGGCAGGGTTGTTAGCCCTGCACCTTACCCCCAAACCTGGAGGACCTTATAAAGTTTAGTTAATAAAATTTTTTTATCTTGTAAAGCTTGGCTATTGGGATCTTTTTCCTGGTGCAAAGCTTGGCTCTTGGAATCTTTTTTTTCTCTCTTTCAATTTTTTTTTTTTAATTTTGTCTATTTTCTTTATTGTAAACTTTGGCAATTGCAATTTTGCTCTGAATATTTGTTAGTATTATTTTTATCAATATTTTAATTTCTACCTTTCTGTTTAATCTGACATCATACTTTTACAGTGAATTTTTTTTTCTTTACTGTAAACAGCCAGTTGATTTGCTGATTGCTGACATAAATGGAATAATGATATATTATAACTTTATAGACCAACACAGGTTTAAATTCCCAGAGTTGGTGAGGCCAATAAAAGTCTTACTGCAGCAAAGGTCTTAGAAGGGGTTTAGAAGAAAATGAAGCAGATTTTACACCAACCCCCAGGAAAAATAAACTTTGTTTTCCTTATTTATCTTTAGTTAACAGAAAATAAAATTAAAAACTAAAATGTAGTGCAAAAGTCCATTTTTTGGATTAGACTCAAACAACATAATTTAATACTACAAATTTTTCTTTTTCTCTCTTAATATACTTTACTCAACTTCTCTTTTTCTCCTAATATGCTCCACTCAATCTTTTCTTTGCTCTTAATAAACCCCACTCAATTTAATCTTTTTTCTTAATAAACCCCACTCAATTTCATCTTTTTTCTTAATAAACCCCACTCAATTTCATCTTTTTTCTTAATAAACCCCACTCAATTTCATCTTTTTTCTTAATAAACCGCACTCAATTTCATCTTTTTTCTTAATAAACCACTCTCAATTTCACCTTTTCTCTTAACCCAAATCAGTTTCTCCTTTTCTCTTAATATGTTCCACTGAACCATTTTTTAATCATTGTTTGTTTTTGATTTTGTCAACTGCACAGTATAGTAGGGTCAGTTAAGCACCATCTGTGAGAAAAAAGGCCACCATGATGCAATCCAAATGCCAGAAATTTAAAAATGACATGCTGTACTGTTTGTTCTTTGCATCAGTAGCTCTGATACAAACATTTCAGAGTTCTTGGGTATCAATCTGAAGATAGTGCAGAGGATTTGGAAAGAGTCCAATAATATATCCTGTCAACATTATGGTGTTTTGAGTGATCTTGATGTTATGCTTCCATTCACCTTCCAGAGGGCCTTAGACTCAATATGGAGGACTACATCAAGTGCCTTGAGGAGATAGTGCTGCCCTGGGTCAAAGAGGTGACTGCTGGAATATCCTATTTCTGGTAACAGGACTCTCACCATGGTCAAAGAGGTGACTGCTGGAATATCCTATTTCTGGTACAGGACTCTCACCATGGTCAAAGAGGTGACTGCTTGGGAATATCCTATTTCTGGTAACAGGACTCTCACCATGGTCAAAGAGGTGACTGCTGGAATATCCTATTTCTGGTAACAGACCTCACCATGGTCAAAGAGGTGACTGCTGGAATATCCTATTTCTGGTAACAGGACTCTCACCATGGTCAAAGAGGTGACTGCTGGAATATCCTTTATTGCAACAGGACACTCACTATGGTCAAAAAGGTGACTGCTGGAATATCCTATTTCTGGTAACAGGACTCTCACCATGGTCAAAGAGGTGACTGCTGGAATATCCTATTTCTGGTAACAGGACTCTCACCATGGTCAAAGAGGTGACTGCTGGAATATCCTATTTCTGGTAACAGGACTCTCACTATGGTCAAAAAGGTGACTGCTGGAATATCCTATTTCTGGTAACAGGACTCTCACTATGGTCAAAAAGGTGACTGCTGGAATATCCTATTTCTGGTAACAGGACTCTCACCATGGTCAAAGAGGTGACTGCTGGAATATCCTATTTCTGGTAACAGGACTCTCACTATGGTCAAAGAGGTGACTGCTGGAATATCCTATTTCTGGTAACAGGACTCTCACTATGGTCAAAAAGGTGACTGCTGGAATATCCTATTTCTGGTAACAGGACTCTCACTATGGTCAAAGAGGTGACTGCTGGAATATCCTATTTCTGGTAACAGGACTCTCACTATGGTCAAAAAAAGGTGACTGCTGAATATCCTATTTCTGGTAACAGGACTCTCACTATGGTCAAAAAGGTGACTGCTGGAATATCCTATTTCTGGTAACAGGACTCTCACCATGGTCAAAGAGGTAACTGCTGGAATATCCTATTTCTGGTAACAGGACTCTCACTATGGTCAAAAAGGTGACTGCTGGAATATCATTTCTGGTAACAGGACTCTCACTATGGTCAAAGAGGTGACTGCTGGAATATCCTATTTCTTGGTAACAGGACTCTCACTATGGTCAAAAAGGTGACTGCTGGAATATCCTATTTCTGGTAACAGGACTCTCACCATGGTCAAAGAGGTGACTGTTGAATATCCTATTTCTGGTAACAGGACTCCCCACTATGGTCAAAAGGTGACTGCTGGAATATCCTATTTCTGGGTAACAGGACTCTCACTATGGTCAAAGAGGTGACTGCTGGAATATCCTATTTCTGGTAACAGGACTCTCACTATGGTCAAAAAGGTGACTGCTGGAATATCCTATTTCTGGGTAACAGGACTCTCACTATGGTCAAAGAGGTGACTGCTGGAATATCCTATTTCTGGTAACAGGACTCTCACTATGGTCAAAAAGGTGACTGCTGGAATATCCTATTTCTGGTAACAGGACTCTCACTATGGTCAAAAAGGTGACTGCTGGAATATCCTATTTCTGGTAACAGGACTCTCACCATGGTCAAAGAGGTGACTGCTGGAATATCCTATTCTGGTAACAGGACTCTCACTATGGTCAAAAAGGTGACTGCTGGAATATCCTATTCCTGGTAATAGGACTCTCACCATGGTCAAAGAGGTGACTGCTGGAATATCCTATTTCTGGTAACAGGACTCTCACCATGGTCAAAGAGGTGACTGCTGGAATATCCTATTTCTGGTAACAGGACTCTCACTATGGTCAAAAAGGTGACTGCTGGAATATCCTATTTCTGGTAACAGGACTTCACCATGGTCAAAGAGGTGACTGCTGGAATATCCTATTTCTGGTAACAGGACTCTCACTATGGTCAAAAAGGTGACTGCTGGAATATCCTATTTCTGGTAACAGGACTCTCACCATGGTCAAAGAGGTGACTGCTGGAATATCCTATTTCTGGTAACAGGACTCTCACTATGGTCAAAAAGGTGACTGCTGGAATATCCTATTTCTGGTAACAGGACTCTCACTATGGTCAAAGAGGTGACTGCTGGAATATCCTATTTCTGGTAACAGGACTCTCACTATGGTCAAAAAGGTGACTGCTGGAATATCCTATTTCTGGTAACAGGACTCTCACCATGGTCAAAGAGGTGACTGCTGGAATATCCTATTTCTGGTAACAGGACTCTCACTATGGTCAAAAAGGTGACTGCTGGAATATCCTATTTCTGGTAACAGGACTCTCACCATGGTCAAAGAGGTGACTGCTGGAATATCCTATTTCTGGTAACAGTAGGAATTTCACCATGGTCAAAGAGGTGACTGCTGGAATATCCTATTTCTGGTAACAGGACTCTCACTATGGTCAAAAAGGTGACTGCTGGAATATCCTATTTCTGGTAACAGGACTCTCACCATGGTCAAAGAGGTGACTGCTGGAATATCCTATTTCTGGTAACAGGACTCTCACCAGTCAAAGAGGTGGACTGCTGGAATATCCTATTTCTGGTAACAGGACTCTCACTATGGTCAAAAAGGTGACTGCTGGAATATCCTATTTCTGGTAACAGGACTCTCACCCATGGTCAAAGAGGTGACTGCTGGAATATCCTATTTCTGGTAACAGGACTCTCACCATGGTCAAAGGTGACTGCTGGAATATCCTATTTCTGGTAACAGGACTCTCACTATGGTCAAAAAGGTGACTGCTGGAATATCCTATTTCTTAACAGGACTTCACTATGAATAAAGAGGTAACTGCTGGAATATCCTATTTCTGGTAACAGGACTCTCACTATGGTCAAAAAGTGTGTGACTGCTGGAATATCCTATTTCTGGTAACAGGACTCTCACTATGGTCAAAGAGGTGACTGCTGGAATATCCTATTTCTGGTAACAGGACTCTCACTATGGTCAAAAAGGTGACTGCTGGAATATCCTATTTCTGGTAACAGGACTCTCACCATGGTCAAAGAGGTGACTGCTGGAATATCCTATTTCTGGTAACAGGACTTCCACTATGGTCAAAAAGGTGACTGCTGGAATATCCTATTTCTGGTAACAGGACTCTCACTATGGTCAAAGAGGTGACTGCTGGAATATCCTATTTCTGGTAACAGGACTCTCACTATGGTCAAAAAGGTGACTGCTGGAATATCCTATTTCTGGTAACAGGACTCTCACTATGGTCAAAGAGGTGACTGCTGGAATATCCTATTTCTGGTAACAGGACTCTCACTATGGTCAAAAAGGTGACTGCTGGAATATCCTATTTCTGGTAACAGGACTCTCACTATGGTCAAAAAGGTGACTGCTGGAATATCCTATTTCTGGTAACAGGACTCTCACCATGGTCAAAGAGGTGACTGCTGGAATATCCTATTTCTGGTAACAGGACTCTCACTATGGTCAAAAAGGTGACTGTTGGAATATCCTATTCCTGGTACGACCATGGTCAAAGAGGTGACTGCTGGAATATCCTATTTCTGGTAACAGGACTCTCACCATGGTCAAAGAGGGACTGTTGAACATCCTATTTCTGGTAACAGGACTCTAATTATGGTCAAAAAGGTGACTGCTGGAATATCCTATTTCTGGTAACAGGACTCTCACCATGGTCAAAGAGGTGACTGCTGGAATATCCTATTTCTGGTAACAGGACTCTCACTATGGTCAAAAAGGTGACTGCTGGAATATCCTATTTCTGGTAACAGGACTCTCACCATGGTCAAAGAGGTGACTGCTGGAATATCCTATTTCTGGTAACAGGACTCTCACTATGGTCAAAAAGGTGACTGCTGGAATATCCTATTTCTGGTAACAGGACTCTCACTATGGTCAAAGAGGTGACTGCTGGAATATCCTATTTCTGGTAACAGGACTCTCACTATGGTCAAAAAAGGTGACTGCTGGAATATCCTATTTCTGGTAACAGTGACTCTCACCATGGTCAAAGAGGTGACTGCTGGAATATCCTATTTCTGGTAACAGGACTCTCACTATGGTCAAAAAGGTGACTGCTGGAATATCCTATTTCTGGTAACAGGACTCTCACCATGGTCAAAGAGGTGACTGCTGGAATATCCTATTTCTGGTAACAGGACTCTCACCATGGTCAAAGAGGTGACTGCTGGAATATCCTATTTCTGGTAACAGGACTCTCACTATGGTCAAAAAGGTGACTGCTGGAATATCCTATTTCTGGTAACAGGACTCTCACCATGGTCAAAGAGGTGACTGCTGGAATATCCTATTTCTGGTAACAGGACTCTCACCATGGTCAAAGAGGTGACTGCTGGAATATCCTATTTCTGGTAACAGGACTCTCACTATGGTCAAAAAGGTGACTGCTGGAATATCCTATTTCTGGTAACAGGACTCTCACCATGGTCAAAGAGGTGACTGCTGGAATATCCTATTTCTGGTAACAGGACTCTCACCATGGTCAAAGAGGTGACTGCTGGAATATCCTATTTCTGGGTAACAGGACTCTCACCATGGTCAAAGAGGTGACTGCTGGAATATCCTATTTCTGGTAACAGGACTCTCACCATGGTCAAAGAGGTGACTGCTGGAATATCCTATTTCTGGTAACAGGACTCTCACTATGGTCAAAAAGGTGACTGCTGGAATATCCTATTTCTGGTAACAGGACTCTCACTATGGTCAAAAAGGTGACTGCTGGAATATCCTATTTCTGGTAACAGGACTCTCACCATGGTCAAAGAGGTGACTGCTGGAATATCCTATTTCTGGTAACAGGACTCTCACCATGGTCAAAAAGGTGACTGCTGGAATATCCTATTTCTGGTAACAGGACTCTCACTATGGTCAAAAAGGTGACTGCTGGAATATCCTATTTCTGGTAACAGGACTCTCACCATGGTCAAAGAGGTGACTGCTGGAATATCCTATTTCTGGTAACAGGACTCTCACCATGGTCAAAGAGGTGACTGCTGGAATATCCTATTTCTGGTAACAGGACTCTCACTATGGTCAAAAAGGTGACTGCTGGAATATCCTATTTCTGGTAACAGGACTCTCACCATGGTCAAAGAGGTGACTGCTTTGGAATATCCTATTTCTGGTAACAGGACTCTCACCATGGTCAAAGAGGTGACTGCTGGAATATCCTATTTCTGGTACTGTGACTCTCACTATGGTCAAAAAGGTGACTGCTGGAATATCCTATTTCTGGTAACAGGACTCTCACCAGTGGTCAAAGAGGTGACTGCTGGAATATCCTATTTCTGGTAACAGGACTCTCACCATGGTCAAAGAGGACTGCTGGAATATCCTATTTCTGGTAACAGGACTCTCACCATGGTCAAAGAGGTGACTGCTGGAATATCCTATTTCTGGTAACAGGACTCTCACCATGGTCAAAGAGGTGACTGCTGGAATATCCTATTTCTGGTAACAGGACTCTCACCATGGTCAAAAAGGTGACTGCTGGAATATCCTACTGGTAACAGGACTCTCACCATGGTCAAAGATGGTGACTGCTGGAATATCCTATTTCTGGTAACAGGACTCTCACCATGGTCAAAGAGGTGACTGCTAGAATATCCTATTTCTGGTAACAGGACTCTCACTATGGTCAAAAAGGTGACTGCTGGGAATATCCTATTTCTGGTAACAGGACTCTCACCATGGTCAAAGAGGTGACTGCTGGAATATCCTATTTCTGGTAACAGGACTCTCACTATGGTCAAAAAGGTGACTGCTGGAATATCCTATTTCTGGTAACAGGACTCTCACCATGGTCAAAGAGGTGACTGCTGGAATATCCTATTTCTGGTAACAGGACTCTCACCATGGTCAAAGAGGTGACTGCTGGAATATCCTATTTCTGGTAACAGGACTCTACTAGTGGTCAAAAAGGTGTGACTGCTGGAATATCCTATTTCTGGTAACAGGACTCTCACCATGGTCAAAGAGGTGACTGCTGGAATATCCTATTTCTGGTAACAGGACTCTCACCATGGTCAAAGAGGTGACTGCTGGAATATCCTATTTCTGGTAACAGGACTCTCACTATGGTCAAAAAGGTGACTGCTGGAATATCCTATTTCTGGTAACAGGACCTCACTATGGTCAAAAAGGTGACTGCTGGAATATCCTATTTCTGGTAACAGGACTCTACCATGGTCAAAGAGGTGACTGCTGGAATATCCTATTTCTGGTAACAGGACTCTCACTATGGTCAAAAAGGTGACTGCTGGAATATCCTATTTCTGGTAACAGGACTCTCACCATGGTCAAAAAGGTGACTGCTGGAATATCCTATTTCTGGTAACAGGACTCTCACCATGCCACACAAGCAGGAGAACCCAGATAACTTTTGCAACCACATAACCCTTTATATCTGGCTGCCTAATTCCCCAGACTGCAACACCCTTGATTATTGTGTGTGAGGAGCAGTTGGACAAGAAACCAACAAAACTCCTTGTAAGACTGAAGATAAACTGAAGGAAAATATTAGAGCAGCAAATTAACCAAGGAGACTGTCCAGAAGAATTGCAGGAGATTCTGAAGTTGATTAGAAGCCGTGATTGAAGCCAATGTCAATTTTATCGAATAAATTTACACTTTAGTATTTCAAGATATTTTTAGTGTATTTTTAGTAAATATATTTGTCAAAATGAAATGTCAGTGGTATTTTCATTTTCACTTCAATTACACAAGAGTCAAGGTCACAAAGAGAAGTTGGTTCAGCCAAACATCCACCAGCTTTAGAATGTGTAGGCTAAACACAAATGACAAAATGAAAATTATGATGAATATAAATCCAAAACTTAAGCATTTGTCAAAACTTTGATGACTAGAATTGAGTGAAGTTGATTTTAACCCCGGGGGCATGAAAATTGAGCAATTTGGTGGCAGCAGTAAAGAAGGCAAGTCCTCTGATGTTTGTCCAAGCCTTCTTCTCTATACCATGGTTTCAGAAGGGAGATAAATCCCACACATAATGATAAGTAGCTGACCAACCTGTTGACATCTGTTCTGTGTCCTTCTTCCTTGCACTTCATCTAAAAAACAATACTTAGTATCTCCCCCTAAATACGAGTAAAAAGAAATCTAAAGATATCATTGTTTAGTGAGTCTGTTGATGCAGCATTGAGATCCCTACTGAGGAATTGCCAATAGACTGTTTGAACCAGAACACAACATGTAACCTAACAGATACTCCAGAGACAACAACAGAATGAAAAATGGCAGTGTTTAACCTTTGTGTTCATAAAAAACAGAGCATCAAAAGGACAGTTATTTTCTCAACACCACTATTACTGCATACACTTTTGACTCTCTCAGCAATGTTTATTTGTTTTAAAAAGTAATGGTTAAAATTTTAATAAAACCCAAACATATGGAGATGGATTCATACATTTTGTTTATTCTTGAGAATTGAAAACAAAAATATTAAACACTATTAGATTGAATAAAATCTTGTTTTCATGGCTATTTATAAAGTGGTAAATAATAAATATCACTTTGTAACTGGTTCATATATTTTATAATCTTGTAAACAAATATTAGCTGGTCCTGGGCATGACGGTAAACTGCATCTGGCAGCAAGGCCTCTGATTGGGAAGTTTTGAGAAGCATAGAACCACCTCATAATTGCTGTTGTTTCCAGGTCCACCCTGACCTGGAGTGGTAGCACCTGTTAGGGTCCCAGTTATGGGCAGGTGGTTGACCCCCCAAACAGAGGTCAGAGCACTATGGAGGTTTGAAATGCACTTTCATAGAAATATATACATTTTTGAAGAAAAATTGTGAGATACAATACATTTTTAAGAAAAAATTATTACCATAGCACATTTTTAAAGGAAAAAAAATATTCTCAGCAAAACATTTTTGAATACAAAACTAGAAGACATCTTCAGTTTTCTAAAATAGAATATAAAAAACAAAATTTCATTAAAATCTGACTAAATCAACTTTCTCTCTAACTGAACATTAAAAAGTACCTTAAAGCCCCAAATTTCTGGCATTAAATAACCCACAGAGGTTGATATGCTGTTAAACAAAACTCAAACAAACAAACATTAGCAAGGGAGTCAAAAGAATATATAGTAATAGCAGTGTCAAGGGAATTGGTTTTTCCTTTGACATTGCCATATACTGTATACTCCTTTTGACACTTAAGTTTTTGCAGTCATAATGGTTAAACATTGCCTGGAAAATATTATTCTTCTTTTATGTGCCATGACCTTTTGAGACATAAGTGATCATGGTCCTTCACAACCCTTGACGTTCTTAATATTTTTGCCTTGTTATTTCTCTCAAACCCTGCTCTGCCATCTATCTGCTTTCATGTATGTTACATGCTGTTTTTCCCATCTTTCTTTACATTAATCCACCCTGTGATTATCAGATTCTCCAAGCCCTCCTTCCTCATTCTTCTTCTTCTTTTTGTATGTGCCTTGTCCCTTCAGGGCACAGGTGATCATGGTTTTCTACATCTCCCTATCCCTGGTGGCTCTTAGTATCTTTTCTCCTGTTACACCTTGCAACCCCTGTTCTGTCATCCACCTGATCAGGCTCTGCAATTATGTTATCCACTGCCTTCCTCTGTCTCTTTTTTTTCTATCTGGCCTGTCAGTATCAGGTTCTCCAAGCCCTTCTTCCTTATTGCATGTCCCAGGAACTTCAGGTGTCTCTTCCTGATGCTCACTATTTAGTTTCCTTTTTGTTTCCATTCTTTCCATAACCTTGTCATTACCCCCATGGTGTCCTCGTCATCCTTCTGAGGAACCACATTTCTGTTGCTTTAAGTCTCTCCTTCATCTTTTAATAGATTGTCCATCATTCAGTGCCATATAGGAGAACAGATATTGCATAACAGCTTTTCTTTGTTTCCAACAAAATTTTCCTTTCTGTCAATATTATCTAACTTTAATAGAATGCCACAAGATCCAAAGCAGAACTTCAAAGTAGTTTTATATTCCATCATTTTAGATGCAGCTATATAATTCCAACTGCTCCAATTTTTGGTTGCTTCTATGATATCTGTTAAAGATCTATTTAAGAACTGCAAAAATATTGGAAAAGAGTTGAGTTGGCTTGACAATTCTATCTTTTAAACTTTCCCAAGCATTAGCAGTTAAATTTGTTATATTAATATCATTTGCAAAGGAAGATTTAGACAGTGGAATTCTAATGTGCTTGAAATTGGAACTTGTCTGAAACATTTTCCTCTCTTAGCTTCTCTGATTAAGCCAAATATTATTATCAATACTTATTTTTGTAATTTAAAATAAATTTAATAGTTTTATATTGAGTCATTCTTCGTTTCCACTTGATTTCCTCTTAGTACTTACCTTTTGGGATGTGCCTTGTGGTTCAGTGGTTATTGGCTTGGAATGAGAAATCAGGGAGCTGAGTTCAAATTCCAGTTGAATTTCTTGCATTCACTTACGCACAAATAGATTTGGGAAAGGTATTAATCTGTCTCTTCCCTCCAGTTATGGGTTAAATAACAGGACAGATTGGGTTCTATAGCCTTGGTTGGCAACCAGTCTACTGCAGAAAGTAATGGCAACCTACTGCAGGTTAACCCTCTGCCCAATCAGTGATGTCTCTTTGAGACATGATCACTCAACATATAGCACTTAACTGACTTACCTTTCTAATTACAGTGTACCCCGGATATAAGAGAGTTGCAGGAACCGGATAAGAGTTCTTTTATATCAGGGTTTGGTCTATTTTATATACATTACCACAGGCTCTAATTTTGGACCAGGAAAATATATCTTATATCCGGGTTTCTCTAGTTTCTCTTATATCCGGGTTTGGTCTATTTTATATACATTACCACAGGCTCTAATTTGGGACCAGAGAAAATCTCTCTTATATCCGAGTCTCTTATATCCAGGTTATATTTTTACTTATTTCTCATCTTATTTTAAATATCTTTGCCACTTAGAATGCATACTTTTATACTTTCTTTGTAGCTCACATTTAATAATCTAATCTTAATCTAAATCCCTGATTATATTTTTAAAAATAATTTCAATTCATTATTTTTTTTTAATCATAAAAGAATTAATCAGTATTGTCTTGAAACTATAAAAATATTTTAACTTGAGCATACTTTATTGCTTTTTTATATTTTTTCTCTCTTCCTTCTTTTAACTGTATTTTTTAATCAGTGATCATGTTATGAAATTTTCATTTAAAAAGTTAAATTAAAATTAACTCTTATTTTACATAATTTAAACTGAAATGATTTACAATGAAAAATGATCTTTGTATTCATTTTTTGATTTCTCACTTGTGTTGCTATATATAACAAAATAAACTGGACTTTAGAAACTTTTTTTTATACATCTTTTTCTATGTGCTATGTCTCTTCAGGATGTGGGCAATTATGACTCTCCACAATTTCCTGTCCTTTGTAACCTTTACTAACATTTGTCTTTTCTCTCTCTCTTTCAATCTCCGTTCTGCAAACTATTTAGACAAGCTTGTTAGGTGGATATACTTTCCTCTGTTCTTCTTGCTTCAATATATCCTGTAAGTTTCAAATTTTTCAAGCCCTCTGTTCACATCATGTGCCCTATAAATGTGTTGTGAAGTAGTTTTCTCACAGAAGGTTATAATCGTGCTATGTCGATTGCTAATCGACTTAACGCACCCAAAATGTTAGGAACTTGGTAATCTTCCGCTGAAAGCTGACTTCTTAGTATTGGCTAACTGCCGACTAGTATCAACTGCCTAGTAGTTCTACTGAACTTCAATAGAACTCTAAAGAACTCACTAGAACTTCCCAAGAACTTCTCGTTAACTCTTATTAATATACGAGGGAGAGTTCATTATCTGAGGAATAGGTGTTTTCTCATAACAAAATGTCAACTCTTTCTTATTCTAAATACAAGTGTACTTTCTGTTTCCATTTTCTATGAAACTTTGTTGTTGTTTATGTGTTCAGTATCTGGTATTCTCAACATCCTTCTGTAGTCCCACATTTCTATTGCCTCGAGTCTCTTCATTTATGATGAGATTATCTGTCATTCACTGCCATATAAAAGGATGGATGTTACATTGCAGTTCAGTATTTTTCCTTTGTTTCTAACAAAATTTTTATATCATATTTCAAAATTCTGTTCTGTTTATTTTTATAATGGTCTTTACTCTTCAACAATAAAAGTGTTTACAATAGTCAGTTTTTTCTTGCAACAAAAGAACAATAAAGGAAGAATTTTGTAAAATAAATACTTTAAATCTTTTTATGTGGTTTAATGGTACAAGTTTTGTCATTTATATTTTTTATTTGCTTGTGTATCCACCAATGTCTGTTAGTAACGACGGAGGGTAAACAACTGAAAACTAATGAGCAATGACAATTAAAATAGTCTGGTTAAAAAATATAAAATGTTTAAAACATCCTGTGTAACATAATTTAGAGAAGATACCAGAAATCTATTGAAGTTGTCCAAAAATGCAGTAGATTTTAAACTTCATTTCTTTTGTTGATGACATTTCCAGTTTCATAGAGACCAACACTAAAAAAAAAGGGTTTTATTTTTTATATCCTATATAAGTAAAGGGGCAAATTCTATGTGAGAATTCTAAAATTTCTATTCCCTTTGTACTTATTTTTAAGGCTTTAAAATTTTTTAAAAGACTATGCAAATTTGATCAAATTGAAAGAAAATTAAAAAACAGAAAAATAAATGTTTTTTAGATATGCTGACACACACACACACGCATATATATATATATATATATATATATATATATATATATTGAATAATATAGACAAGTTTTGTCTATTAATTTTGTGTAGGATCTGTTTATACTGTCTGATATACTTGATGGTGATATCATTGAAAGACATCAAAAAATCACAGTAATTGTTGTCATAATCAGCTTGGTCAGAATTCAAATTCAGCTCACAAATTTATCATTTCAAGCTGCTGTTACACTACCTGTATGCCCACATGGATGGGAATATGGCTGAATGATTAGAATATTCACTTATTAACTATGAAACCCAGGTTCCAATCTCACTATGGTTGATTTGTCAGGAATTGGTCTGGAGGAGGCAACCTCAGCATGTAGTACATTTAAAAAAAGGCCCAAAGACTATACCACAAGTTGTGAGGGAAATTGGGTAGACAGAACTATATGGAAGCTGCTGATGGTTGAGCTGACATGAAGTCGCAAGTCATCATGTCCAAGAGTTTGGATACTGGCTTTGTTCAGACTGTTGATCACGTCAGATAACACAATCTCTCCCAGAAACTCTAAGGTCTGCTCAGCATTAATTGCAGTATAAAACCCAGATGGGCTCTGTGGATGTTGAACAAGCACAAATGTCCCCGAGCAACCGTCTGCAACAGGGATTAGCTAGCCATCCTAGTAGACAGGCATCCTCTGATACAAGTGGCCATACATACACCATACATATCCAAATGAAGAGTGTCATTCATATAAGTTTGAGTAAAATAACACAATTTAAAAATAGACTACCCTCATTTGTTTTTGTGCATTAAAAAGAAAACATTTTGTATGATCTTATAAATTTAGATCAGTGTCAGACAAAATCATTGGGAATGTGATATCCAGTAAGAATCAAACTCACAGGACAAACAAATTGTACTTTGAAATGAAAAAGCTAAATATTGTGTTATCATAGATGGAATTTGTAAGTTAGGCTTAACCTAGAACAAAGCCACACTAATGGAGACCACAGTGAGAATCAGATTGGGAATGTGATATCCAGTAAGAATCAAACTCACAGGATAAACAAATTGTACTTTGAAATGAAAAAGCTAAATATTGTGTTATCATAGATGGAATTTGTAAGTTAGGCTTAACCTAGAACAAAGCCACACTAATGGAGACCACAGTGAGAATCAGATTGGGAATGTGATATCCAGTAAGAATCAAACTCACAGGACAAACAAATTGTACTTTGAAATGAAAAAGCTAAATATTGTGTTATCATAGATGGAATTTGTAAGTTAGGCTTAACCTAGAACAAAGCCACACTAATGGAGACCACAGTGAGAATCAGATTGGGAATGTGATATCCAGTAAGAATCAAACTCACAGGATAAACAAATTGTACTTTGAAATGAAAAAGCTAAATATTGTGTTATCATAGATGGAATTTGTAAGTTAGGCTTAACCTAGAACAAAATCACACTAATGGAGACCACAGTGAGAATCAGATTGGGAATGTGATATCCAGTAAGAATCAAACTCACAGGACAAACAAATTGTACTTTGAAATGAAAAAGCTAAATATTGTGTTATCATAGATGGAATTTGTAAGTTAGGCTTAACCTAGAACAAAGTCACACTAATGGAGACCACAGTGAGAATCAGATTCCCTGCATCAATGGAATGCTTTTTCAGATGATCTTGTAAACCACTGGATTATATTAGGTACCTCAATGATTTATTTAGCTAGCTTTGTCTAGCACATAGCTACAAGCAATAAAATATCCAATGAAGCTTAAACTCAATACACTTGGGTATTGGTTGAGGTTATTAATTAATTATTATTAATTATTAATTAATTATCCCTTTACAGTCTTTGTCAGTTCAAATTATTGGCATGAAATCTTTAGGTTCTTAAGTAAAATTTTACAAAATTATTGCACAGACTGCTTTACTGTTATTTTTGGAGATACTTCAGAGGAGTTTTTCTAAGAGGTTCATAAAAATTCCAATTATTTCTTTGTGAGATATTCACTTTTCTATCATTCTTATAGAACTAAACTGACTGTTGTTTGCTCAAGTTTATTTTATAACTTCCCCTAACCATGCCACTTATAATTGCGATCTTTTATTTGAACCTCAAAGAACATTTTAATGATCATGAACAATCTTAATATTTGCTACATATTTTTCTTCTATGTGCTGTTTCCCTTGATTATGTAGGCAGTCATGGCTCTCCACATCTTCCTATCCCTTGTAGCTCTTAATACCTCTTGTCTTGGTGTTTTTCTCAAACCCTGTTCTGCCATCCTTTTGCTTAAGCCCATCATGTATGTCACATGCTATTTTCCTGTCTCATCCTTGTTGCTATCCATCTCATGAGTATCAGATTCTCCAAGCCCTCTTTTACATGTCCCAAAAACTTTAGCTGTCTATTCCTGATGTAAAATATGTTTCCTTTAAATTTCTATTCTCTCCAAATCCACGTTGTCACTCAAATGTTTCGTCCATGGTATCCTCAGCATCCTTCTGTAAAATTACATTTCTGTTGCTTTGAGTCTTTCCTTCATCTTTGAGAAGATTGTCCAGCATCTCTGTCATATAAGAGGGCACATATCACATAACAGTTAAGTATTATTTTTTTGTTTCTAACAAAATTTTCTTGTCTCTTAATACTCAACTCAGCTTTTGACTATGCCAATATGCTCAGTCACACTTTCAATCCACTGTTAACACATTACTCAATAAATCCCTGGCCTAGCTAATAAAACCACAACTTTTAGACAAAATTCAACCTCATTTGTCAACATAGTCTCCTTCTAGGGTGATACACTGAATCCAATACATCAATGCCTTTTTCATAAAACGATTTGTCTTTGGCCTCAAAATATACCTCTGTTTTAGATATTACGTCTTCATTGAAGCTAAATCTCTTTCCCTGGAGCATTCTTTTGAGGTCTGCAAACAGCCAGTAGTCACTGGAGACCAGATCGGGAGAATAGGGTGGATGTGGAAGCAATCTGAAGTGAAATTCATGTAGTTTTGACATCACTGTGATCGACTGTGATACATCACTGTGATACAGTTCAATGTCTTGGTGAAAGATCACTTTTCCTTCTTCATCTGTGGCTGTTTTTTGGTGATTTATTCCTTCAAATGCACCAATAATGCGATATAATATTCACTATTGATGGTTTTTTTCTTTCTCAAGGTAAGTGATGAACAAAATACTTTGTGCATCCCAAAATAAGGAAGCCAAAACCTTGCCTGCTGATATTTGTATCTTTGCTCACTTTGGACGGCTTTCACCTGCTTCTGTCCACTCAACTGACAGCCAATTTGACTCTGGAGTGAAGTGGTTGATCATGTTTTATTCATTGTCACATATTTATGCAAAAACTCTTTCTTGTTGCATTGAAATACTTGCAAACATTGTTCTGAATTGTCAATGTGTTGTTGTTTTTAATCAACTGTAAGCAAACACAGCACCCACTTTGAACACAGTTTTCTTATTAACAAATGTTCTTGAAAAATGCTGAATACACTGCCTTCTGATATGTTTCTCTACTATCTCATACAACTTCAATTTATAATTGGCCAAAATGAGTTTGTGGATTTTTTTGGTGCTTTCCAGGTCAACTGCTGATTTTGGATGACCTCATTTGTGTCTGTACAACCACCTTTAAAGTTAGTACACCACCTCTTAACCATTGTTTCCAACAGAGCAGAGTCTAAATAACACTTAACAAGCTATTGCTTTGCTTAAACAGTATTTTTTCTCATCAGAAGGCAATGCTTTATCAATAGATGAAATTCAGATTTTTCCATTGTTTTGAAAATTTGCAGCAGTAGCTTCACTTAAATGACTGCAATTTATAAACTAATAATCTGGTAGGGCCCATCTATATGTCAGGCCGGGAACTTATTGAGTGATGTGTTAGAACACTTTCCAGTATTTAAATTTCTCTACCTTTACTACTATGCATAAAATTCAAGAAGGGTATTTTTTATGATTCACTTGTATATCCACCGATCTCAGAAATGTTCGAGGGTATGCAGCTGAAACCTGACAAGCAATGACAAGTAAAATACTCTAGCTAAACAATATAAAATGATTAAAACACTGTGGAACACGATTCAGAGAAAAAAAAATCCATTGAAGTTGTTCAAAAAATAAAGTAGATTCTAAGTTTATTTTTTTTTTGTTCACTTTTATAACAGTAAGATAATTCTGATTTCCATGGAGACCAACACTAAAAAATGTTTTTTAACCCAAAATAAGTAAATTCCATGATTTGTCATCTTGAAAGAATTCTAAAGCTTCTTTTCTCTCCATACTTATTTTTAAGGATTGAAAATTTCTTGAATGACTACATAAATTTGAGAAAATTGAAAGAAAATTAAAAAACAGTGAAAAAACTTAAAAAAGATTTAAATGCACATGATTTTTAGATATGCTAATATATCTAGTACCAATGTCACTAACTCACTCATGGATATATCAAATGGCTCTCTACTATATTTTTTTATCATTTTATTTTAAGCAAGGTAATAAAGCCATTAACATGCAAGAGGCTACTGAGTATAAAAAAATATGATAAAAAAAATCCTATTAAGGTGAAAAGAGAACAAAAGAACAAGAATTAAGTTTTGTTTGTTTTGAGATTTAACGACCTATCAATCCTTATGGGATCATTTATGGTCATAACCAATGATTTTGAGTAAGGTTATTTTATTTTTACAACATTTTTCTTTTTGAGTATCAAGATTCATTGGGATTTGTTTTTTAAGGGCAGGGTCCCCAAGTCCTACCCTTGTTATTTAACCCATAACTGGAGGGAAGAGACGGATTAATAACTTTCCCAAAGGTACCAGTGCTTAAGTGAATGCAGGGTATTCAACTGGAATTCGAACTCGGCTCACCAATTTCTCTTTCCAAGCCGATATCCACTGCACCACAACGCGCATCCATCACTATACACTTACAGCACCTGGTATTCCCAAGCAGTCACCCATCTAAGTACTGACCAGGCTCAACGTTGCTTAAATTTGGTGAACCGGTGGGAACCGGTGTATTCAATGTGATAGGCCGTAAGCCTACAAGAATTAAGAAGACAGAAGATAAGAATTGACATTTCATTTAAATTTTTGAAAATCAAAGTTTACTGGCAAATAAGAAGCCAGAAGAGAGTTCCACAAGTGAGATGTAAGAGAAAAGAAACTGTGAACATAAAACTTACCTGAGAGTCAGTTTTATTTATACAAGAAAGTTTGAAATATTACCTTTTATTTTCTATCACAAGATCTGAATGAATTAATGAATAATGACATGGTTTTATTTCATGATTAATGTCACTACAGTGCATCAGTCAGTTAAGTGCCATATGTGATACACACTATGGGTGATCATGACTGACTGGGTAGAAGATTATCCCACAGTAGGTTGCCATTGCTTTCTGCAGTAAACTAGTTGCCAGCCAAAACTATAGAACGCCATCTGTCCTATTATTTAACCAATAACTGGAGGGAAGAGATGGATTAATACCTTTCCCAAGAGCATAAGTGAATGCAAGAAATTGAACTGTAATTCGACCTCGGCTCCCCAATTTGTCATTCAGAGTCGATATCCACTGCACCAAAATGCACATGAAAATGAATAAGAAAATATATACGTTTCCTTTTGTTTTTTTTAAAATCATGTTGCTCCAAGCAAGGCATTTTACTGCCACTGTTTTGCAGGGGGCTACATAGGAGAAAAGTTATGAGAAAGAGTGACAGATTGTAGGGGGTATCAGGAAGTGGGTTAGAGAAGGATGAGAATACTGATGAGAGTGAAGTGGACAGAGAAAGGAACATAAGAGAGAGGATGCACGTTAATGAGATAGATGACTATTGACTTTACAGTTAAATTCTTGGGGATTATAGCTATCGGGGAAGCAAGTAAATTGAAGGGAATTTCACAGGTGGGAAGTGCAAGAAAAGAAACTGATGGAGTAGAATTTGGATTTACATTTTATTGGTTTCATAGTAAAAGGGTGGGACCTAGTTGCTAATCTTGTTGCTCAAGTAAATTCATATATAGGGGTATGAAAATGTATATGAAAATATATACATGTATGAGAATGTATAAGAAAATATATAAGAAAGTTATAATTGTATCAGAAAATAATCATAGACTGTTACTATTACCTAATTTAACAAACAAAAGTAGTTAATAAATATGGATATGTACAAGAAAAAAGAAGAATGGCAAAGCAGACTGACCACTTGAAAGTAGCAGAAAAAAAGTGCTCAATACAAAAATAGATAAAGAAAATGTAGAGCAAAGTACATGTAATAAGGTAAAAATTACTGGTTCACTACACTACCCGGATTTCCACTGTTATTGTCAGATACTACATGGGAGAGACAGCAAAATGTCACTCCATATACGAGACCACCAGAAGTTGAAGAGTAATAGTAGGTGGAAAGAGAGAGGTACAAACTTTTGAAGAAGAGGAGGAGGAAAAAATTCATATACCAGAAACAAAGTTCATCTGGGCTCGTAAAAACCTAAGAGGTCTTTTTTTAGTTATCTGCATTTGTGTTAAGATATTTAAAAATGTAAAGAATCAAAATAAAACAAACCTAGCTCTGTATATAGACATATACCAATAGAGGTTGAGTGTAGAATCTCCAAATTCGTCAAAATAATGACATTTTTAATTAGGAAAAATGGTTTATGAAAACACTTTTAAAGAGGAGATGCACACCACAAGCATAATTTTCAAACCCCACACTCAGCCTAAGAATAAACTAAGATGCAGAGATGTAATTTGATTCAACTTTCCATTTGAGCTACAACTTGACCAAGATCAACAAATTATTCTTCAATATTCTTGGCAGTTATTTTCCTAAACATTCTGAATTGACTAAATTGTTTAACAGAAACACTATTAAACATAGTTATAGTTGTACTGCTAATTTACAAAAGATTGTTAAAGGCTACAATAATAAGATCATGAAGTCTGAAAGAATGAATAGAAGTAATAGAGGTGAAGAAGAGACCATGAGAAAATGTAACAGCAGGAGTGAAGTGAAAAATGTTATACCAAGTGTATAGTATATGCTGCAAAGGTGTATGACAGTATTAGTAAGTTTAAGAAGGTTTATATTGGTTGCACCAAAGAGCCTTTCAAAAAATGGTTCTATTATCATCCTTTGTCATTCACGTTGGAGAAGCGTAGATACAATATATAACTTAATGTCTGTGTGTAGAGGTTTAAAGAAAAATATGGTCAAAGGCCCAATGTAAGGTAAAAAATTTTGAGGAAGGTTGGTAGTTGCAGGACCAATCAAAATAAAGTAATTTCTAATTTGAAGAATATGAGAACAGACTCTAAAAACAATTTATTGGGGCATTAATATTAATATTTGATTAAAACAGTGATCAGCATTATTAATTGACTATTAGATTTACTTTACTCAATTTTTATTGCAAATTTTAAATTCTAAGTTTAACAAAGCATTAGATTTAGATTATTGTCAAGTTATTCAGATATTAAATGAGGAAAAGACATGGATGCACACATATACACATCTGTAGACATCCACAGATGATGGACAAATAGATGAGTATATACACATACAAATATATATTGGTATACAGACACATGTACAGATGAATATACACACATGTATACATACACAAATTTTGAAATATTGTTTTTATTGACATGTCAATTTATTCATTAAATTTTAAAGCCAGGTTTGGAAAACGTCTGTAAAGGCTACAATATTGGATACATGTAAGAGCAAATTTGTAAGATGGCAAAAGCCTTGAATAAATTAGGTCAAAACTGACAGTCATATTTCAGTGCAGGAACAAATATGCATAATTAGATATATACTCACGCAAATACACAAGTTAAAAACAAAAGCTTATGCAACTAAAAAGTCTACAGATCATCACATACAAATAAAAAATATAACCACATACATGAAACTACTAATACACAACTTCTGGCATAAATATATGCAAATAAGTGCAGGAATATTCACGCAAGCAAACGTACATATATAAACATGCATAGACAAGAAAAGAAAAAAAATATATATATACACACATATACATTTATACAAGTATGAAAATGTATAAGAAAATATATCAGAAAAAATATTTTACATTAAAAAAATTACAGCAAAAATTGGGTGCTTATCATGTCATACTCGGTATAATACGTTAAGCACCCAAATGAAAAATGCAAGAAACTCAGAGTAAAACATAGAACAATATGTATATTTATTAATATGCACACACACACACACACACACACATATATATATATATATATATATATATATATATATGCTTATTTCAACCAACCAAATCATGGTATCAATAATGTTTGATGCATACTTTTAATGTCTTCATTTAAACACCAACAAGAACACTGAAAGTCTAAGATAAGAATACATTTTTAAAATAAATTCATACATTTTACGATTGAAGAAGAGTTTAAGCATACTCACTGACTGTAGTTTCCACAAAATGTGATCTACAAACCTTCTACAACCCTAATCATGTCAAACAAATAACCCAAAACTACAAGATTTTATTAGTAATATAACACATGTGGTGGTGGTGGTGGTGGTTAATTCTCCCAAAAAACATTTTTATTTTCATTAACATCTTCTTTTATCATGCTTTTATTTGGTCAAAAGTCATACTAATATACTATTTGGTATTAGGCCAACTAATGTACTATTTGGTCAAAAGGCATGCTAATATACTATTTGGTCAAAAGGCATACTAATGTACAATTTGGTCAAAAGGCATACTAGTGTACTATTTGATCAAAAGACATACTAGTGTACTATTTGGTCAAAAGATATACTAGTGTACTATTTGGGCAAAAGACATACTCGTGTACTATTTGGTCAAAAGGCATACTAGTGTACTATTTGGTCAAAAGGCATACTCGTGTACTATTTGGTCAAAAGGCATACTCGTGTACTATTTAGTCAAAAGGCATACTAGTGTACTATTTGGTCAAAAGGCATACTAGTGTACTATTTGGTCAAAAGGCATACTAGTGTACTATTTGGTCAAAAGGCATACTAGTATACTATTTGGTCAAAAGGCATACTCGTGTACTATTTGGTCAAAAGGCATACTAGTGTACTATTTGGTCAAAAGACATACTCGTGTACTATTTGGTCAAAAGGCATACTAATATCCAATCCTATGATAATTCTGCTTGTTCCTCCTTTTATTAGTTAGTCCCTTAATTAATTCTCATGTGTGCTACAACCTGCCAATATCTCATAAATAAAAGATTATTCTGTTTGGTCTATACCAAAACAAAATAATAACATATCAGCGACACTACTCGGTTTCAGTGAGAAAATGTAAAAAAGAATGAAAGATAGAAGTATTTAACAGTTGTTTCAGTGAAATGAAAAAAGTTATCAACTTCAAATCTTTCCATTTGTACACCCTTACTCCTTAAAATAACAACCAGCATTTATATCCATGGTTATCAGTGTAATATTTTGTTCAAGTTAAGTTCAAATATTTAACAATGCGATAGGGGAATTTCTATAGAACTTGCTATGAGCATATTCAGTCATTAACTAAAAAATTAAGATTCATTAGAATATTAAAATAGGAAAAATGACATTTTCATGGGCTTTCTAGTAAATATTAATAGACTTGTTTTTTTAACTCTGACATTTCTTTCATTGGCCTGCTACACACATATATATATATATATATATATATATTTATATATAACATAATGATAATCCACGTATACTGTCTTAATATGTATATGAAAAACTGCTAAAAAGTTGTAAGTTAAAAATGTATTTTTTTGACAGTATTTATTTATTTCTATTATTATATATATATATATATATATATATATATATATATATATATATATATATATATTTATATTACAGGCCGGCCTCGGCCTTTCATCAGAAACAAATGATTTTAAAATTTTAAAATCATTTGTTTCTGATGAAAGGCCGAGGCCGGTCTGAAATATCAAATATATATATATAATAATAGAAATAAATAAATACTGTCAAAAAAATACATTTTTAACTTACAACTTTTTAGTAGTTTTTCCTATATATATATACAGGGTGTAAACGATAAATTGGCAGTAACTTCAATCCGCAATTTAGGTTTTTTAAAGCGGCATTATCAGTCTGAAATGTTAGTTTCTGTACTCTTTAGAGTCTGAAGTCCAGATTAGCCACCTAAAAATACTAACAAAATGAGTGCCAGTGTAGAATTTAACCATAGAATGGTTATTGCTGAATTGTTCCGCGCCGGGCATAAGACATCTGACATTATCAGAGACACTGGCTATGCTCCTAGGACTGTTTATCGTATTGTAGCAAACTTAAGGGAAGGTAAAGACATGCAAAGGAAGGTTCACAGCCCGAGAAGTGATAAAATCCCCACCAAAAGGTTTGAAATGATCCATTGCAGCAAATCCATCACAGTCAATGGTTGACCAGGCGAAAAAGCGGAATGTAGCCAAAATGACCATTTCTAATGCAGTACGGAAAGATCTTGGGATGAAGTCATATTGCAGACGATGTCGTAACATTCTTACCGCGAAATCTAAGACCATTCGTAAAGAGAGAAGCCACTTTTCTACTCAATCACCTGAAACACTATGGTGGTACCGTTCGCATTTTTGTGGAGAGAAAAAGTTCGTGGTAGACAAAGTCGCCAACTGCAGAAACTCAAGAGTTATCGCCATTGACCCTTCTTGTGCTCCTCCAGTCATGCAGAGTAAACACCCTGCCTCTGTCATGGTGTTTGGAGCTATTGCCAGCGATGGGAAAGTCATGACCCGTCACTTCATTGAAGTGGGCCTAAAGATCAATACAGTGGAATATCTGAAGATTCTGGAGGAAGTTCTCTTACCCTGGATTAAGAAGAACTATGATCCCAACAAAGTGATATTCCTCCAGGACTCTGCACCTGCTCATGGATCAAAAACAGTGCAGACCTTCTTGAAGAGAGAGTTGCCGTTTTTTGTGCCCTCAAATATCTGGCCCTCTAGTTCGCCAGATTTGAACCCCTGCGAGTATTGGTTATGGGGTGATGTTGAGAAAGTCTCTAATGCTCGCCCCCATAACAGTGTGGCCTCACTGAAGACCTCCGTAAGGCGAGCATTCCACGATATCAAGAAAGAGTCAGCTGTCAAGGCCTGTCGTGCTTTTAGGGCTCGCATTCAGCAAGTTGTGGACGCAGAAGGTGGACACATAGAATAAAATGTTTGTATTTAATAAAACAGTTAAATAAACATAGACAAATCTTAAATGTCTTTAAATGTCCCTTCTTTATCAAGGTTTAAAGTCTGAGATCTCAAACTGCCAATTTATCGTTTACACCCTGTATATGTATATGTGAGTGTTTGTGAGTGAGCCAATGCTGTAAAAAATGATGGCAAAATATTTATATGGATATACTGTCTAAAATCAAGGCAACACATATATTACTTGACCTACTATTGAGTATTTTACAATAAAACAAAAAAAATAATCCAAACACCTGAGCAAGACAGGAGATAAATATATAAAAACATATATTGTTAAATATAACAGAAAGTGAATATCTATTATACTTAATCATGAGCCATTTTAATTATCATATTTTGGCTTTAATTTCTGGTCAAAATAAAGACAAAATCTGTCCAATACGATAATAATATACATTCTTTGTCTGTTATATTTAACAATATATTTTTAGATAATTAGCTGCTGCCTCAATACACTATATATATATATATATATAATCAATTATTCCTTTAGAACATGTGAAAGCTACAAACTACTACAAAATTGTACATAGTAGTTTGTAGTTTGCACATGTTCTAAAATAATAATAATAAATATTCATTGCTCTATTTTTATATTGAGCACTGTTTTAAATTAATGTTTTGAACGTTGCAGTTATTTTCTTTGTTCTTATTCATTTGGATATATATATATATTTATTTCCCAAAGAACAAAACACACACTACTTACTTGCTACCAAGGTTTCAACCACACTAGTCTCTTCAGACAAAACAAATTGCTACAAAAGTAGTTTGCCTGACGAGACCAGTGTGGTTGAAACTTAGGTATGTGTTTTATTCTTTGACCCATTGTTAGCTCTGCATATTCAGTTCATTTGTTTTAATTGTGCATTGAGCAATTTTTTGATCTACTGTCTGCTGGTCCAACCAGTAACTATTTTACTGGTATATATATTCTTCACTTAACGACATAATTATTGCAAAAAATAAAATAATAAGGCACTGTTATAGAGCAGACATTTGGTAAGAGCTTTCATAACTGGTAGTAAAGAGAATGAACTGAGCCAATGCTGCCTTGCTATTGTCTTTCTAATGAATGGAGCTGATGCTGCCTTGTTATTGTCTCTTTCTCTCTCTATCTCTCCATGAGCATGACAGGAAAGAAATATCTATATATATATATATATATATATATATATATAACATGCATTATAACTTATTTACAAATGAGAGATATTCAAAAGTTCTACAATTTAATTGTATTGAACTGTTTTTTATACAACTGTGTACTGGTTTAATTTAATTATGACCAAAAATTAAATAATAAGATAATTATATATATATATATATATATATATATACATATATATATACACACACACACACAATGGTCTTTATTATAGTACAGCAACAACTTTTGGACAGAGTCAACAACTTTTCAACAGAGTCAAATTAAACCATCAAACACTATTAAAAAGTGCTCAAAACATATTTAAAGAAAAAAGAAAAGATAAAAATTTTAAATGCAGACCTTTTGAATATCAAAAATAGAGTGATCAGCCAATTATGGTTTCAAACTTTTGGAATCATCAGGCATTATTGACTAACTGATTTCCTAATGCTTTAGTTTTGAAAGCATAACAGGAAGTTGAAAAAACACAACAGCAACCTTAAAATTCGAGTGGAGTAAGTCAAAAGTAGTATTGGAGGACAAGTAAATGGATTATACATACTTCCATCCAATATCCTACTTATGACTTCCACCTTCTCTTATGTTTTCCTTCAACTTTGAGATATTTAGAATTTTAATTTCGTGGTAATTACTGTCTTCGTAAATCATTCAGTATTTCGCCTAATTTTATCTTTAAGTATTGTTTGAAGTTCCAAAATGAAATGTTTGCATTATTTTACCTGAGTTTTGTTATTTAAATCATTCTTTGTTTAACTGATAGACATCCTCACTTTCTTCAGGTATATATTGTTTCAGGTGATTTTTTTTATTAATTTATTTTTAGCAATTTCCAGTCAAAAGAGTTACTTTATTTACAATATATTTTCTGACTTCTTTTGCTATTTGTTATTAGAGGATTTGTTTCGGTTTAAAAAAAATAAGAATATAAGATTACCCAACATGGCTATACACTTGAGTATTTGAGTTAGACGAGAAAACCCAGCAGCTGAAATATAATGTTTGAAACAAGAAAGGGTTATTGAGACTAATCCTAATAATACATCAAATAATAATCTGTTGTCTTCTTTAAGAAATTTTGTGATCCTATATTGCATTTAGTTTTGGCTGCTTACTTTAAATCTTAAGTGGAATTAGTCTGTACACAGAGTTCTTCTCTCAAATAAAAGGATTTTATAAAATCCTTGACTACTCTTAAGTACCTGACTTTTAGAAGCATCAACTTTGTTCCATTGTCTCTGTTATTCTTTGTCAAGAATTGTTTGTAAATGCTTGTTTCTTTTTTGCTTTTTGTTCAAATAAAAAAATCATATCTTTCAAGACAAATCATGAACAATGAAATCTTTTAGTATTTATTTCTGAGATGAGTATTTGTCAATACCTTTGCATTATTTTGAACTGTTTTTCTGATCTTTGTTGATATAGATGTTATTATAGACATAACATTCAACCAAGTACCCTCTGATTATCATCAGGTGACCATTGATTCGCTGATATGGATTATCTGTTGATTACTATGATATATCTTATGATATCAGTTATTGTTTGTTCCTGCAGGATTGAATTCAATCATAGGTTCTAGTAGTGACACACCAATCCAGTAGGAATGAACAATGACTGATATCACAGGATATATCAATGATCAATAGATAATAAGTATCAGCTAATCAATGAATACTTGATGATGACCAGAGGGTACTTGGTTGAAATGTTATGTCTATAATACTATCTATATTAACCAAGATGAGAACAATAGTCTGAAATAATGCAAAGATAATGAAATGTGTATTTTACTAATTTTTATTCCCTACAGCATAGCATATTCTAAAATAATCACCCACTTGTCAACTACAATATTGCTTAACTTAAATAATCCACCATGAACTCATGTGGTTAATATTCTGAAAAGTACAAAAAGTTCTTTCTTTTGTAAACAGAATTTTTTTATCTATCCAAATATGTATGTAAAAATGTTTGCAGTTCTGATATAAGCAGCACTGCTTTCTTATTGAGTTTATATTAAATTATCAGAGATGCCATTCTCTAGTCTCCCAGAGATAATTCACAAATTGTTTTTGCCTCATTTCTTAATGCTGTCTTAAGATTTCTAAATTCATGGCATTCTCTGCTTCAGGATAAAATTATATCACCAAACATTCTTCTCTTTATCAACCAACTGAATTCATGTTGGCCAGCACCAAGTGGAAACCTACTAATGGCTTTTCCTAAAGTCTTCCCTGTCATTCTCAACTATCTTTAGCGTAGCAAACTCATTTATTTTCTCTCAAGACAATAATGAATAATTGAATTTGATCTTATCATCATCATCATTTTGAAGTTCATTTGTCATATAGTTGCTCTGATCTGTATAATTCTTTCTGTTGAACTCTTTAGTTCACTCCCTTGTGATCGATTGCTTGCTTTCTGTTCAAACCTATTTTGTAAAAGATTTCAAATCTACATATTGAGGTACTGTTGGGACTTCCTTACAAAGCTCAGGACCAACACAAACTGACTCTGCTCTTTTATATAAATGATATTTTTATGCATAATATTCATATGAAATATGTATTATTTTCATGCTAGTTTCATGAAAAAAAAAATGCTACTTGCTGTCAATAATGAATAAGGATACCAAATTTTTTTGGCATCTTTTCTGCTTTCTTATATATTAGCAAAACGAAAACAAAAAATTCTTGTCTTACCAAACCTCATGTTTCTGCATCTATAAAATGGATTGACTTCTGAAAATCCTCATCTCAAAATGAATAGAGAATTGAATTTTCAGTGGGTGTTTCAGAAGTTTTTTTTTTTTGTGTTTTTTTTTTTAATCGTATCACCCTGAGCAAGGCGGTAATGCCACTGATGTGCAGGAGGCTACGTAATAGTGAAAAGATTGGAAAAGATAAAGCCGGAAACCACATCCTAAACAGGGAACAAGGGATGAGCCTCTTAACCTGTTCAATAGACGTGGGTGGAGTGTGAACCGGGTGATATTAGGGAAATAAAATATATTTGGTGGTATATAAAAATCCCTCCTTTCCCATCAACAAAATGGCTTAAAAAAATATCTCTTAGATGTTATGTACAAAATTGATGTATTTAGTAAGCTAATATGTACCAAGATAATATAGAGAACTAGTAATTGTACTGAGCCAAAGTCAATAACACTGTAATATCAAATGTAAATAAGAGGTGTCTTATAGAAGCTCCTTCTGAAAAGTTTTCAGCTTCACCAACTTAAAATCAGTATTTCATTGTGGGAAAATAGGCTAAGCTGAGAACTTTTCAGCAACCTTTCATATGCCTCAAGTATGGCAATACATATATATATTTTTTTTTATAATCGTGTAGCCCCAAGCAAGGCATTTTACTGCCACTGTTGTGCAGGGGATTACATAGGAGGAATTTTATGAGGAGTGAGAGGTTGTAGGGAGTGTCAGGAAGAGAGTAGGAGAGAGAAGAGATTACTGATGAGAGTGGGGTGGACTAGGAGGAGTGTTATGAGGAGTGAGAGGTTGCAGGGTGTGTCAGGAAGAGAGTAGGAGAGAGAAGAGAGTACTGATAAGAGTTGGGGGATGTAGAAAAGCATGAGAGAGAGGATGTAAGTTAGTGAGACAGGAGATGACTGTTGACTTAAAATTTAAATTCTTGGAGATTGTAACTGTCAGGAAAGCAAGTATGCAGAAGAGAATTCCACAGACCGGAAGTGTGAGAAATTGCTGGAATAGAATTTGCATTTACAATTTATTGGTTTCACAATAAACGGGTAGGACCTAGTTGCTAATACAATCACCTAATTTTGTCATACTAAAGTAGTTACTTTAGAGCTTCTTTCAAACTTTATCAGGAGTATGGAATGAGAACCCCAGTGTATTTAATCTTTTCCCAGACTATTCCCAGCACATTTACAGACACAGACGTGAAGAGATGTGCACTGATCACTTAAGCCTTCTATATCATATCCTGATGTTAAGTATCAGTTTCCTTCTTGTGTCCATCCTCTCCAAAACCTTGTCATTCCTCATGTGTTTTGTCAATGGTATCCTCAGCATCCTTCTGTAGAACCCCCATTTTGGTTGCTTTAAGTCTTTCGTCTTTGATGAGATTGTTCAACAATCACTGCCATATTGAAGAACAGGCATCACATTATAATCCAGTACTCTATTCTTTGTTTCTAGCAAAACTTTTCCTGTCTTTCAATACTCTACTCAGCTTCTGGAATGCATCATTAGCCATGTCAATATGTCTTTGGATCTCTGTATTGCATTTTCTGTTTGAACGCTTCCCTGGTATTCAAATTTTTGCATCTGTTTGATTATATTACCCATTTTGGGCTTATGTTACTTAACACCAGGAAAAGAAAGCTGAAGTTTTTGGGACATTAAATGAGGAAGAGTGGTTTGGAGAACCTGATGCTCATGGAACAGAGGGGAGGAGAAACAGGCCAATGTACTGAAGGTGATGTGGGCTCTTCTAACGGTATTGTCATTCATAGTTGGAGAGAATAAAAAGAATAAAAATACATTTTTATATAAAAAAAATACCAACAATACATATTCAGAGTAAAATTACCAATGATATCTATTTATAATAAAATTACCAACAATACTTATTTATAGTATATATTTAGTTAAAGTCATAAAATTGTGTTCAAAATACTTAGACTTTGGCATTAAATAACCCAAAGAGGTTGATATACACTAAACAAAATCAACCAACAAGCTTGATGATTGGGATAAGCATGATCTTGAAAATAGACATTGACTCGAAACAGCAAATCGGGGGAGCCGAGTTTGAATTCCAGTTGAATTCTTTGTATTCACTTACACACAAATATTCTTGGGAAAGGTATTAATTTGTCTCTTCCCCCCAGTTAAGGTTTAAATAACAGGACAGATTGGGTTCTATAGCCTTGGCTGGTAACCAGTCTACCACAGAAAGCAATGGCAATCTACTGCAGGATAATCTTCTGCCCAATCAGTCATGTCTTTTTTGAGACATGATCATTTAAAGCCTGTATCATGTATGGCACTTGACTGACTGACTCCCTTTACTCTCACTGTAACCCCTTGTGCACTGTTGGCAATACTGCTTTGCTTGGGGTGAAATGATTATTAGAAAAACAAATGTGATTCAAAGAAAAAAAACTTAAAATAAATCTTTCAAAACCAGAAACTATGATCTAGATTTGGATTGAAAGAAGTGTAATTAGAAAATTACATAAAATTATCATCAAATACTAAAGTGTAAATTTATTCAATGACATCACCATTGGCTTTAACAATGGTTTCTGGACGATTTTGGAATCTCCTGCAACTCTTCTGGACTACCTCTTTGTTTAAGTTGGTGAAAACCACTATATTCCTTGGCTTCAGTTTATTTTTGATTTTATTAGGTGTCTTGTTAGTTTTTTGCTCACTTTCCCCCCCTATAATAAATGAGTTGCAGTTAGGTGACCAGATGTAATGGGGTGATGTGATTACAAAAATTGTCTGATAGCCATGACTGGATTTGCCTGCTTGTGTGGCATGGTGCAGAGTCAATCTTAATCCAACACTATCTTCTCAAGGCACTTGATGTAGGCTTCTGTGTTGAATCCGAGGCCTGTTGGGAAGATCAATGAAGACATAGCATAACCATCATTAATGATCATTCCACCTTCATAGACTTATCCAACTCTTTCAAAATCCTTTACAGTTTCTTCAGGTGGACACACACTCTGAAATCTTCATATTTGAGCTTCATGTGCATTGTGGTGCAGTGGATATCAGCTCAGAACATGAAATCAGGTAGCTAATTTCAAATTCCAGTTGAATTCCTTGCATTCACTTATGCACAAATACCGTTGGGAAAGGTATTAATCCATCTGTTCTCTCCAGTTATGGGTTAAATAATAGGTTCTATAGTCTTGGCTGGCAACCAGTCTACAGCAGAAAGTAATGGCAATCTACTGCGTGATAATCTTCTGCCTGGTCAGTCATGTCTCTTTTGAGTTATGATTGCCCAAGCGTGTATCACATATAGCCCTTAACTGATGTGAATAGCATGCAGTACAGCTTGATGTAGCTAAATTTCTTACAGAATTGTGTCATAGTGCTCTTTTTCTCACTGACCCTAGTATACTGTACATTTCAGAAAAAAGAAAAAATAATGCATGAGTGCAGAATTATAAATATAAATCAACATGCATTTTCCAAATTTCTTGTCAAGTGAATTGCATCATGTCTTTTTTTTTCTCACTGGTGGTGTCCAGCTGACCCTACTATACTGTGCAGTTAAGAAAATCAAAAACAAACCATGTGCAGGAATATGATTTGATTATTGTAGCAAGAGATAAATGAAAAAAGAAACAAACTATTCAGTCAGGTACTTGACTTTTCCTCTTGGATTCAAGCATTTTTCTACTGCTTAACAATCTGATTCTTTTTTTCCTTTCTATATTTTTATTGCTTGCTATCGCAAGAGCAGAAGAATTCAAGAATAAAATGAATGCGGAAAAGACTAAGTATTTTTAATATTCATCTACAAAGTGAAATGCGACTTGGCCTAGTGATAATATTCACTCAATGCATAATGTTTACATCATAGCCATGATATAGAAATATAGTGGGTGCCATTCTTTTTGTTATATGTGGTGTATCCCTTCAAGACATAGGCGATTATGGCTCTCCACAAACTCTTCTCTCTTGTAGCTCTTAGCATTATTTGTTTGTTTGGCTACACCAGCGATTCTCAACCAGGACTCCAACAGTTTCTTTTCTCGCACTTCCCGACTGTGGAATTCCCTTCCACATGACTGCTTCCACAGTGGCTACAACCTCCAGGAGTTTAAATGTAAGGTCAATAGACACCTCCTAACAAACTAACTCGCTTCCATTCTTTCAAACACTCTTCCCACCCACCCACCTATCTATCACCCCCTTCTGACATTTCCTATATCTAACCACTGTTTCTATTTACCTTCCCAGATGTAGCCCCAAGTGCAATAGTGGCAGTGGAATGCCTTGCTTGGGGTGAAATGATTAAAAAAAAAAAAAAATGGGGTTCATATATAGGTCAATGTAACATTACTGTGGGTCAGCACAAAAAAAATAACAAATTGCAGGGTCACGGTAATATTTTAGTGCTTCATAGAAAAATTTCTCCTCACAATGGTTATTAGAACTGAAAATTGGAATTTCTGCAGTAATCTACACCATATTAAAATAGTAAAAATAGAAAACTCGAAAACAGTTTTGATTTTGGAAGTTGAATAAACCTAAGAAGGATATATAAAGGAAGGATTATTTATATAAAGGAAAATTATATAAATATTATAACTTATTACATAAATTAATTTGACATGATGTGCGTTGTGGTGCAGTGAATATCAGCTCAGAACGAGAAATCGGGGAGCTGAGTTCAAATTTCAGTTGAATTCATTGCATTCACTTACATGCAAATACCCTTGGGAAAGGTATTAATCCGTCTCTTCCCTCCAGTTATGGGTTAAATAACAGGACAGATTTGGTTCTATAGCCTTGGCTGGCAACCAGTCTACCACAGAAAGCAATGGCAACCTACTGTGGGATAATCTTCTGCCCAGTCAGTCATGTCTCGAAAGAGACATGATCACGCAAGCGTGTTTCACGTATGGCACTTAACTGACTAAATTTGACATATTAATCACAAATAATAATAATATTAATTTTAAATATTGCTAAAATAAGATATTAATATAAATTAATTAATATAGTAATAGACTTGACATTGTGAACAATGATGATATTAAACTATCATTGACATTGATGGAGCCAAATATATAAAAATTCACAAAATGGGATCAATCACAACATGGGATCAATCACAGGGATCTCATTGAATGAATCTTCAGTTTTTTTTAATTTATTAATTGCTCACACATTTTAAAATAGTTTATTGTGAGTTATTTTACTGGTGTACACCAGTAAAATAACTCACAATAAACTATCAATCCCTGTGATTGATCCCATTTTGTGATTGATCCCATTTTGTGAGTTTTTATATATTTGGCTCCATCAATATCAATGATAGTTTAATATCATCACTGTTCACAATGTCAAGTCTATTACTATGTTCCATAGTATTTAGTTGTTAAATATAAGTTTATTTTCATTAAATTAGTTTTATTTCAAAGTGAAGCATATACATGTATTTTTTCTGTAATAAAATTTCTAAACTTACTTATTATTTTTTTTTTTTTCATTAAATGGTTTTCAGGTTTCACCAATAAATTAAAAGTGGTTTATCAGTCAAAAAATAGTTGAGAACTAATGGGCTAGACTCTCACCCCCAACCATTCCGCCATACATTCACACAAGTTTTTTTTTTTTTTTTTTTTTTTTATAAGCGTTTCACCCCGAGCAAGGCATGTCACTGCCACTACTGTGCAGGGGGCTACGTAGAGAGGAGAAAGGCTGGTTAAATATAGGACATAACAGAGGGTGGGTGATAGGCGGGTGAGGATACCGAGAATGAGGGTTGGGTAGATGAGAGTGTTGTGAGAATAGTTGGGAGTTAGTGTGATAGGAGGTGTCTATTGACCCTACATTTAAACACCTGGAGATTGTAACTGTCGGGAAAGCAGACTTGTGGAAGGGAGTTCCACAGGCGGGAAGCGCGAGAAAAGAAGCTGTTGGAGTAGAATTTACGGTTACATCTTATTTGTTTAACTGTAAAAGGGTGGGACCTAGTTGCTAATCTAGTATCTCGTGTAAATTCGTGCTTGGGCGGCACCAGTGATCTAAGCTCATCGGAATAAGTTTATCCTTATTTCTCTCACCCTGGATATTGATATGATACAAGTAAAAATATTATCTACATCTGTATTCCTATTCTACTTTTTGGATGGATAACTGTTATGCTTTCTTTCTTTTTCTGGGGCTAAGATTTTTATTATCTATCAGGTTATTCTCCCTTTGGAACTGTTATACTTTCTGACTGAGAAACTGACATAGTATTATAAATCGGAAAGTAATTGGAAAAAGGAGACAAGGAAAAGGAAAAGCTGGTATGGAGGAAGAAAATTATTTCTTGGGATGAAATTAATCTATGGTTTTATATTTTGATGAACAGGTAACAAAGATTAGAAAAAAAAGAATAAAAAAATACAGGTTGAGAGTAAGAGAAGAGTAAATACACAAAAACAACAGATTGTCAATCCCCATGAAATTTCCCTAGGCTCATTAATAAAGCATTTTGTGATTAAATATTTGAAGCATATGTCTTACATGAAATATCTACGCTACACCAAATTTCATCAATGTAGGTGAGCATTTTCTCAGTAAAACTGGTATTAACCAATGGATATTGATAAAAAATCTTCCAAATATATTAGTATTAGTAATACATTATAAGAGTTGTTTATCTGTCCTTACCAAAATCTGTTAGTAATAATAGTATCAAGTTTTATAAAACTATCAGTAAATATATAAACAGACCACAGGACCCACTCATTTGTCAGCTTGGCCAGGTTTTTTGGGAAGTCTTTTCTCTGAAATACTTTTACCCAAGAAACCCTACCAATTCAATTGATAGGTCTTTATGTAACTGACTTAATCTCAAGGATTTTTTAAGATATTTTTTTATTTTGGATGGGGAGATAATCATAGTCATTGTTTCCACCCAATTTGGCAAATAATACTGGATGAGTACAGGCCCGATAACCAGTTCAAGTAAGTTATCTCATCCATTGGGTTGTCTTTAGTGATTTAGATTTTAATGCCATTACTTTGAAGTATTCCATGTATATGTTAGCCATTGCTGGTGCTTTTCATCCTGCTGATATATGTCTGGTACCATCCAAAGTGTGTTGTCTGTGGACAGAAAGTCAGCATTTCCATCAGGTGATCTATTGGTAGATTGGTATGTTCTATTTTGGATGAGTCTGAAGCCAGTTTGTCCCTGGCAACTGATTTTGCCTCCTCTGTGAGTACCTTGGTAAACAAATTCACCATGTCCAGGTTTACCATCTAGTTAGATTGAATAAGGGCATCTTTGACTAATTCTATAAAGTGAGCATAGTTTCAAAAATATGATGCTGACTTTCCTATTAACGGATCAATTCACCGGATATACATTGTGGTGCAGTGGGTTTTGACTCGGTACAAGAGATCAGCATACTGAGTTCGAATTCCAGTTGAATTACTTGCATTCACTTACTCACAAATACCCTTGGGAAAAGTATTAATCCGTCTCTTCCCTCCAGTTATGGGTTAAATAATAGGACAGATTGGGTTCTATAGCCTTGGTCAGCAACCAGTCTACCACAGAAAGCAATAGCAACCTACTGCGGGATAATCTTCTGCCCAGTCAGTTATGTTTCTTTCGAGACATGATCGCCCAAAGCATGTATCATGTATTGCACTTAACTGATACCCACAAGGAAATGACTCAGAAGGTGGCACACAGAGCCTTAGCAGCTAACATTTGGCTTATATGGAATACCATCTTTGTAAATGTTGGGGAGAACATATGTGAGATCGCTTGCTGTAATGTTGAGACAACTGCCTGGATGTCTTAAGTGGAAAGTGGTCCTTGTTCTTGATTTGGATCTATGACATTCTGTTTTCAATGTTGGATCTTTCTTTATTATAGCTATCATTTCTAATGAGGTCATCCAGTTTTTCTATATATTTCACTTAGCCCATCACTACAGTCACATTGCTTTTGTCAGCTGGTTGTACAATGATGCTTTCATTCATCTGTTGGGTTTTAATTAGCAAACTCTCCAGTTTCATTATGTTTGAAGTTATGCAACGTTGAGCTTGGTCAGTACTTAGATGGGTGACCACTTGGGAATACTAGGTGCTGCAAGCATTTAGTGATGGATGTGCGTTGTTGTGCAGCGGATACCGGCTCGGAAAGAGAAATTGGTGAGCCGAGTTTGAATTCCAGTTGAATACCCTGCATTCACTTAAGCACCAGTATCCTTGGAAAATGTGTTAATCCATCCCTTCTTTCCAGTTCTGGGTTAAATAACAAGGGTAGGACTTGGGGACCCTGCCCTTAAAAAACAAACCCTAATGAATCTTGATACTCGAAAAAAGAAAAAGTATTACTAGATACAAAACTGATATAAAAACAACAATAAATTGTTGAAAGAAAAATGTATTACCAGCAATAAATAAAAATTTAGTTGGGAATAAATAACCCGCCAAGGTTGATTTGTCATAAAAACAAAATAACCAACCAATCATTATGTTTGATTTGGGTAGTATCTTTCTCACTTTCTACCTTTGCTCATCCACCTGAGCCTGGTGTATGTTCAAGGCTTTTTCCTCAATTCAGGCAATGATGATCAAGTATGGTATCTGCCTGATGGTTGTTGCTAAGTTGAGACCCCTCTTCAGTACAGAATCTTCAGAGACACTCAGCTTATGTTGACTAATGTTGATTACTGCCTTCATTGGAGAGTGGTGTATTTTGCGTCACCTTCTGATCTTTTAATCTGCTCAGTTTTCTTACTTAGTTGATCATGACTTCATTGAATTCTTTTCTGAAGGATTTAATCAGAAACTGTTTTATTTATAGATATTAATAGACAATTTTACCCAGTGTCTAATGAAACATTTGTGTGTAAGTGAATGCAATGAATTCAATGGGAAAGCAGAGAGCTGAGTTAGAATTTCTGTTGAATTCAGACATTCACTTAAGTTTTTTTTTTTTTTTTTAATCATCTCACCCCAAGCAAGGCATTCCACTGCCACTATTGCGCATGGGGCTACATAGGGGAAGGTAAAGAGAAGGAGTGGATAGACATAGGGAATGTCAGGAGAAAGGTGACAGATGAGTAAGGATAGCGAGGATGAGGGTCGAGCAGATGGGAAGAGTGCTTGATAGAATGGGAGCAGGTTAGTGTGTTAGGAGGTGTGTATTGACCTTACATTTAAACTCCTGGAGATTGTAGCCGTCGAGGAAGCAATCGTTTGAAAGAGAATTCCACAGTCGGGAAGTGCGAGGAAAGAAACTGTTGGAGTAGAAGTTACGGCTGCATTTTATCAGTTTCACTGTAAAAGGGTGGGATCTAGTTGCTAATCTAGTATCTCGTGCAAATTCGTATTTAGGGGGCACCAGTGATCTAAGTTCATCGGAGCAGAAGCCATGAAAGTGCAAATATACTTGGGAAAGGTATTAATCTGTCTATTCCCTCCAGCTATAAGTTATATACCAGGACAGATTATGTTCTATAGCTTTGGTTGGCAACCAGTCTATCACAGAAAGCAGTGGCAAAATCCTTGGGAAATCTTCAACCCAGTCAGTCTTGTCTCTTTCAAGACATGATTGCCCTAGCATGTATCATATATGGCACTTAACTGATTGATCTAATGATATCATAGTTTAACTCTTTATAGTATATCTATTTTTCTTCTACTTTGAAATGGTCTACTTGAATACAAAATGGTAGCATTTGAATTGGAAGTGTGGTGTATGTTAGACAACATCATAAGCAAAACATTACATAAAGAGCTGAGAAGAAAGAAATATCATGACTGATCGTGAATGCATAATGAGGTTCACGTTGCATTCTCAGAACGCAAGGTTTGCTGTTTTTCGGAATTTTTCGGAAATCTCATTTCACCGTTAGATATTTGAGTTTGTACATCTACGACATACTTGTATATTGTTATAATGGGGCCTCACATTAGTGAGTGGGGCCGGTGTGCAAGTGAAGCCGTTGAGAGGAAGGCCCCAAAACAGTGCACATTCTCTCCTGATGACCCCAGTTTAAATATAAATTTGAGAGGAACACAATAAATTAAATGAAATCATATGCCATAGAGAAGCTCAGTGGAAATGTTATTAGCATTACACATTCAGCTCACTTCAGGTGAGTTTCAATTACTTTTCAGTAATTTACTTCTTTTGTATATTTGCCTATGTGTTTCTAAATATATAAACTTAAAAAGGTAGTTTTGAAAATGACCCTCCCCACAGATTCCAACACTTCAAAACCAGGATCAAATTTAAATATAATACTTCAAAATTGTTAATTTATTCCACGTATCATTTGGATCACATCACAGCAGAGATTCACTACAACTTTGGTGTTAGGGTATGACTATACAGAGTTACTTTACTGCAGAGTTCAATGATGACGAAGCCATGGATACATTCCCAGTTACAGAATTCATCTTCAGCCAATGTTTCCTGACATAATCAAATGCAATCAAAGACCCAGCACTTCCATTGTTGACAAGAGCCATAGCTTCCTTATCTAAATCTAATCTAAACTTATTTATAAATGGAACTTTGTCCGTGTCTGTCTGTGTGTGTGTGTCCATTACCTATAGACTCTAAAACGACTGAACCAATTTTCTTGAAAATTTACACAGTTGTACTATAAGCATCTGCGAGTGTTCTTAGTTAGGTTTTGTGTCGAGGTATCCCTGATAAATATCAAAAATCGATAATTGAAAAAATCAGGTTATTGAAGGAGTGATCCAATTTTAATCAAATTTGATACACTCATAGACAAAGACATAAGAAATGATATTCAGAAGTTTCAAGGTTGCAGTTCTTACAATAGTGCAGAAAATCGATAATATATATATATATATATATAAGGCAAGATGTTTGTGTGTCTGTTTATCTGCCTGGATATCTGTATTTTTTTCAGCCCTTTTATTTTAGTTTTTGCTTCAGGTTTGGCTCTAAGTAGGTATATTTGTAGTTCTTAGTCTCAGCCATGATACAATTTACTCACAGGATTTATTTAGTCTTGAAAATTCACTTTACAACAAAAAAATTATTTGATATTGATATCAGGAAATCAAAATTTGACTTACATCCATTCATTTTTCTTTCAGTCTCTGGTTTTGCTTTAACTGGAAACAACTATTGCTTTTTAGTCTTTCGTGCTAACGTCCAAAGTGTCTGAGCTCCAGGACCATGGATTAGTTTTAAAGCTTTCATTACACCCGAGCAACACTGGGCTATACTGCTAGTTGTTGATAAAAAAAACAAATACAGTAGCTCACTTAAGTCGCTCTGAAGAAGCTGAAAATATAGAAGCCAAAGTTGCAGATGCTGTAAAAGAGGATACAAGTGACTTGGCTGAGTGACAAATCTTAGAAAAGTGCCCCTTTTTACTACACTTGTGACAAATGGCTATCCATAATTACAATTATGAATAGGGCTTCCACTATATTTTGGAGCTGTAATGGTGTCAGTTAGAGCTGGTGAATGATGACGATCCAATTCCACTTCAGCAGTAGCATTTACAGCCAGTGTAAAGTGCCGGGTATATGATTCAGAGCACTTCTGAGCAACTTCCAGTGCCCAAGATTGATTGGCTGCCATACTTAAATTAAAAGTTTTTTTTTTTTTGTGTCTAGTGAGGCTGTAGCCCTATACTTCTTAGGGGCAGTAGCTTACAGAAGTGAGGAGGTTGGCAGGGGATACAACAGCCCAGAGTATCCATATTGGGAAGGCAGCCAATCAAAGAGTGAAATACTTTTTATTTAATTTGAATAAAGACTTCCTGCCTGTGGAACTCTCTACCATATTCTTACTTTCCTAAGGGCTACAACTTCCAGGAAATTAAATACAATGTCAATACCTATCTTTTAACCACTTGACTCTAGTTCTTTCTACATCACCCTGTATATCTTTTCCTTTCTCTCTACCTTTGCAACTGTCATCACACTGGTATTCCCATCCTTCTCTTGCTCCTTTCTCTGACACTCACTGTGACTGCTTCGTCTTTCTCTTTAATCTCCTCCTATCTAATCTTTTATTCTTATGTAGCCTCCTGTGCATCAGTGTCATTAGCTCCTTGCATGGGGTGAAACGAGTGAAAAAAAAGTGTTTATTTTATGTTTCATTTGTTTTTACATATTTAAACTGTCTTCCTTTTTCTCTACTCAGCCTTATAGGTCTTCCTACAGGAGTCTTATTGGCATGCATTAAAGGAGTCAGCTTGGGTATTACCAAATTTTTGCACATTACTGCTTTATGGAGTCTACAGGACTTGTACATACACGTGGTAACTGGCAGTTTCATGCATTTAAGCAGTCAATGTCTATCTGATGATCACTTAAGGTGTGAAACTGCAAGTCACCATGCAGTGTTAATTTCTATGTCTACACTTATATTATATATCTTATATAATATATATTCACATACTAAGAATTGGGGTTGATACACAAGAGCAAATTTGGATGAATTAATGCAGTGTTTTGGTTTCAAGGCAAGACAGACTGGGACTGAGTCAGATGATACTGAGAATCTGACAATTTTATTGGCTAGAAAGAAATCTTAGCATGCATTTATGTATTTCTGTCTATAAATTTTGGATGGGAAAGTGTTTTGAAGTCATTTCTACTATAGAATGGGACCAACACTTACATTGAGTTGAACCGCTCTCATAGAATGGGAACTAAACATACATTGAGTTGAACCAGTCTCATAGAATGGGACCAAAATATACATTGAGTTGAACCAGTCTCATAGAATGGGACCAAAATATACATTGAGTTGAACCAGTCTCATAGAATGGGACCAAAACATACATTGAGTTGAACCAGTCTCATAGAATGGAACCAAAATATACATTGAGTTGAACCAGTCTCATAGAATGGGACCAATACATATATTGAGGTGAACCACTTGTATTCCTTTCATATTCTAATTGCAAGACGTAAATTCCACTCAGTTTTTTCTCAAGAACTGCTGCTTGCTTTGTAGAGCTATACATAATAAATGCTTTTTTTTTTAATCAGCATAAAGTCATTTTTAGATGATCTAGCCATTCTGATGGCAGAGGTTTGCAAAGAATTATAAAAATATCCTAAATAAATGTTTCTTTTGCTTTAAAACATATTAAGCTCTTTCTTTTGGTTCATTATGTGACAAAACCACAAAATAATTAAAGAGGAACATCTACTAGATGACTTGAAATGACTAGGCAAGGATTCAGACAGGCTTACGATTTTCTTTCTCATTCATCATCCATGATAAATTTGGTTCTGACCAGGGATACTGCATGTAATTATCTTCTTCTCTCTTGATAAGATTACTGTATTGAGTCACTTTTCTATTGCTATGTTTTTCTTGTTGGCAGTTGGTTGAATCAAACTACTTGTCTATTTTTAGCAAGTTATGTATGTACAGCTATTGTCTGTTTATCTCTCTTGAAATGTGTATATATATATATATATAGTACTGTGCAAAAGTATTGGGACAAGAACTATTTTATCTTTTATGAGGCATCAAAATAAATTTTAGAATCACCCCTGTCTTAAAACCTTTGTCCACTACCAGTAGTGTGCAAATGTATTAGGACAGGGGTGATTTTCCTAAAAACCTCACTGAAATTAAAATACAGGGTGAAAAGCCAAGTAAATTGCTAATAAATATTGATTATTTAAAATTAGGTGTAAAAGAAATGTGTTAAAAAGAAGCTATATTTAATTTTTCCTATTTTCTATTAAACAGGTTATTTTCCAACTACTCTATTGAGCTAAATGGGATATTTTCGATAAAAAAATTGTTAAATCTAATGTTACTTTGCAAGACACACTGGGAACAAATACAAGCTGCTTGGCAGGAGATATTATTAGATAAACTGAAGAAGCTTGTGATGTCAATGCCTGACAGAATAAAGGCTGTGATCAAAGCAAAAAGGGTATTATACTAAGTATTTTTTTGTTAAAGTATTTGTTGAGTAAATCAAATAAAATTACTATAATTAAATTATTTTCTGTCAATATGCCTAATAAAAGATAAAATAGTTCTTGTCCTAATACTTTTGCACAATACTGTATATATATAAAATATGCAATTTAATAAAGTGTCTACTGAAATATAAGTATCTACTAAAAATAATGTTTAAAGTGATAAAATTTGATGAATTAAATAAAATAACCATTACTTTAGAAATTACTTTCTTTACATTTGAATATGAAACTGAGCAAATATGAAAATTTCAAGAGTCCACAATGAGAAGAACTTTACTTAAAGGCACTATACAGCTTTGCTTAATTGGTAATGTTTTTCATAGCTCAGGCAGTTAATACATGTTGGAGCTAACAACAGTTCCCTCTGCTCAGGAGGACACTGGCTTGAATCCTGCCAAAGAACGTATTATTTTCTTTAATAAGATAAAAAAACAAATATACTGTTTAATAAATAAACAGAACATCTACTTAAATACCAGATTCAAATAAAGATAGTGTTTAAAGTTATCATATCTTTTTGATTAATAAATAAAAATCCATTAATTCTTTGTAATATATATATGTGTATGTTCAATATTAATAAATTAGAATTAGTGTATAAAACAACGAAGAACACATATATATAAATTTTCTTTTTTTTAATCATTTCACCCTAAGAAAGTCAGAACTGCCACTGGTGCACAGGGGGGTTACAGAAGAGGTGAACGATGAGAAAGAGAAACAAGTTACAGGTGAGTCAGGGAATGAAAAGGATGAAAATACAGGTGTGAAGAGGGCTGCATGAGAGTGCAGTGAAAAGGAAGAAGAAAGTGTTACAAGGGTTGTCAGAAGGAAGGATGTGAGTCAAGAAGATAAGAGTTGGCAATTGACTTTGCATTTAAGTTCTTGAAGATTGTAGCTATCAGGGAAGCAAGTATACAGAAGGGAGTTCCACAGGCAGGAAGTGCAAGGAAAGAAACTGAGAGAAATTGAAGTTGTGGTTACATTTGATAGGTTTCACTGTAAAAGGGTGAGACCTAGCCACCAGTTTAGCAGTTTGAGTATATTCAGTTGCCAGGGAGGTAAGCTCATCTGAGCAGAGGCCGTGAAAGTATTTCTAGACAAGACAGAGGGAAGCCACATTATATCGGTGACTGTAGTTGAGCTACCAGGTCAGGATTAATTACATTACAGATTCTTCATTGGATTTTGTCAAGAATCCCGAGATGAATAGCAGAGGCACTTGCCCAGATGTGACAGCAGTATTCAATGCACAGGCAGATGGGAAATTTATAGATGTGCAAGATGGATTTAGATGAGAAAAACCTCCTAGCTCTACAACGGAAGCCAACTTTCTGAACAGCAGATTTAGCTATGGATTCAATGTAGTCACTCCACTTGAGGTTGGCTAGTAGATTTAGGGCTAAGAGACACAGTGTTTTAGGAAGACCAGCCTGATTCATTCTGATTGGGGCAGGGGGCGGTAGTATTAGTTGTCTCTGGTGGTTTAAGGATAGCAGTGTAATTTTTGAAGCATTAAGATTTATGTAAATTTTCAGGCATCTGTTCCCCAGAATCAAACACCTCTAAATATTTTATTTTTCTTGGGTATCCATCTGTCTTCAGACAGACTCACAACCAGGCCACACTTTGCTGAAAGACTGTGACGCAACTGAGAGTTGATGACAGATCAGCATAAATATGGCTTGACTGGATCTACTACATTATTTTGTACATGAATATGCTTGACTTATTTGAAGACATCACTCTTCATGTTAATTTGCATCATGCATTTAACAATGTTTTCAAGGATTTCTCACAGGAATCTATCTCAGAATTCATCCACAAAATGAAATTTCCATTGCTCTTTCCATTCAGTTATGCTTCTATTTTTTTCCTGCAATTTTCTCTCACCTTTCTAACATGAGGTTGTACAGTAAGTGCAAACAGTTGTGTGTATGTGAGTGAAAAATGCCATGTCTGAATGTACATAGAATTCTGACGATGAAATTACCATTTCTGGTTATTTTCAAAGATACAATTTTTCAGAGAAAAATGTAGCAACTGAGAAGACAAAAGTAGAACAAGACTTTTGAAGAAATTAGCACCAGTAAAACATGAAAAATACTGTAATTTCATACTCATGAAAAAAGAGAAATTTTTTTTAAGAAACAGTGAATATTCTGACAAAAATTTTTGGAAACAAGAGCTCTTTATTCAATACTCATTGGAAATATATGAATCTGATAAAAAAGAAGACAAAAAATTTGTCTTGTATGCTGGAATTGTTAACGAGTGTTAAAGATTCAAATTAAATGGACTGACTCCGGGTATATTCAAAGGGTTAATTTTTATTCAAGGGTTAATGTGAAAAAAATGCAAAAATATAGGTGCAAATTCTAATGAAACTTGAGCAAAACAATAAAATTACAGGAAATATCAGATAAATGTCAGAGAATCCAAAATCTGAGACATGGGACTGAAAAAAAATTTCAAAAAAGAGAATGAATCAGTGTTTCAAAAGTGGAAGGTTACATCTCAGAGATGATTGACTTTTTTGAGAATTCAAAATGCTACATTTGTGGTAAAGTAAGACATATAAAATTGCACTGTATAACTAATCCAAGAAAAAATTATCACAGGAAAAAATTTGTACACAGCATTGTGATGGAAAAGATAATCAAATAAACCAAAGAAAATTTGTAAATGTGAAAATAAATACTGTGGATATGAAAATGCTATTAAACACTAGTAGTGATATCACAATAATCAGTGAGGCTACATGGAAAGAAATTGGAAACTGTATATTAAGAAGGACTTAAAAAGTCATGAGTAATGTCTCAGGTTAAAAATTATTTTTTATTGGTGAAATGACTTGTCATGTTTCATTCCATAACAAGTGTGCAAAAGCTAAGGCCTAAACAAGACTAATATTATAACTGCTAGAAAATGGGTTGTTACAGTTACACAAAGCAGTGATTCATGGAAAGAAACTGCTCAAGTATAGAGGGAATGTGGGTGGTTTTCTACTACGTAAGTGGCATAGTGTAACTTTCTCATTAAGATTTACACTTGTGAGACAAGGGAATTCAGTTCATCTGAGCACTTTCCATGAAAGTAGTGATTGAGAAGTGAGATTCTTGTCATGTCCTGCCTTCCAGAGAAAGTTTTGAGGGTAGAGAATAACCTGCAAGGGCACTGATACATTTTTGAACTTTATCAAGGTTGGAGAGTGAGGTTTAGGCATCTCCCACCCAGATATGACAACAATACTCCATTTTTGGTCTGATAAGGCTCTTGTAAAGGTAGAAGATAACAGGAGAGGTTAGGTACTTACTGGAGTGGTACAGGGAGCTGGCCATTTTACCTGCATCCTTAGCAATGGATCATATGTTTGAGTTTCACTTCAGGTCAGGTGATATTTTGAAGCTGAACAATCTTTCAAGGCACAGTGCCTTCCATGAGGGGGTATCCATTCATTGTAATTGGTGGTAGTTTGGGGTCCAGTCAGCAATGATGGAATGTAATGAGTTTGGTTTTTGAGGCATTGAATGTGACCAACCAGTTTTCAACCCCACTGGGTACTTTGTGCTAGATTGGAAAAGAAGTCAGTTACCAAACTCTGACCATCAAGAGTTTGAGAGGTGTGGCCGTATACAATCATATCATTGGCATAGATGTTGACAAATGATCTGAGTATATTCTGAAGTAGATCATTTATATAAATCACAAAGAGGGTTTGTCCTAGGAGTGACCTCTGCAGTAATGCCATTGTTGACTGCTCAGGCTCCAGTGAACTGTTATTAACTACCTTCAGGGATTATGCTACCAACTTTGTAATAGATGTTATGGGTGTCTGTGACTCTTTTGCAAAAGGCATTTAAAACTCATAATTCATATAGAGTTAGATTATTGAGAATATGTTTGACTTGCATATTAGTTTTAATTTTAGTATTTTCATACATATTAGTATGTGTGATAGGAAAGTTTTACTTCAGCAAGAGTCAAACTTTAACTATCCAACTATTCTAACAATATTTTTGTTTATCTATATGAAGTTGTTTTTTGGTTGGTGCTGGTAGATCTTTAATCTCTTGAAACTTGTTATTTGCATAAAACTAATAGAATATTTTTTTATAATCATTTTACTCCAAACAAGGCAAGACTGCTACTAGTGTGCAGGGAGTTACTTTGATAGAAAAGAAAAGAAAAAGTAAAAAAAGAAGGAACAAGGTGCAGGGGTTGTTGAAGAAAATGTAGTGTGTTAAAATAAAATAAAAACATAAACTCAGTTTCCTTATTGTTTCATTTTCATCTTTCCTCTTCCTCCATTTCTTCTTCTTCTTTCATCCAAACAAATCACTTTTGCTTTCTCTCGGTCCTCCTCAAGCATCCTTCTCTCAGTAGGGCATCTAACTTGTCTATATATTGATGCCAGAGCCCACACATATGGACACCTCTCTCAAGCCAGGTATCCACATTACGCCTAAGCCGTCTTTCAGAAGGACCCAGATGTTCTTTCTTTGCTGTGCCCAAATATAAGATTTGTTATTGGAGGCCACAATTTGAATAACATAAGGTATGCAGATGATACAGTGCTGATTGCAGACATGGAAAGAAAACTACAAGACCTCCTACAGAAGGTAGCTGTGGAGAGTGACAAAAAAGGACTACAAATAAACTGCAAGAAAACTGAATGCATAGTCATCAGCAAAAAGAGCAACCCAAAATGCCAAATACATGTGGGGGATACTAGAATCAGGCAAGTACAAAAATTTAAATACCTAAGAAGTGTTCTAACAGGAGATGGAAAGTGTGACACAGAGATCCGAAGGCAATTCAGCATGGTGAAGGACATGTTCTATAAGCTGAGTAAAGTACTAGCACACAGAAAAACTTTCCTAGAAACTAAGAAAAGAGTGCTAGATTGCTATGTGATGTCAGTTCTTCAGTACTGCAGTGAATGCTGGACACTATCATCAAAGATAAGGAAAAAACTTGAAACAGCCGAAATGTGGTTCTACAGAAGGATGCTGCAGATATCAAGGACTGAGCATATGAGCAATAATGAGGTGTTGGAAAGAATAGCAACAAAAAGAAACTGAATATTGAGCATCAGAAAGAGATAACTGAAGTTCCTGGGACATGCAATGAGGAAAGAAATTGACAGGCCAGATAGAGGGAAAGAGAGACAGAGGAAGGCAGTGGATAACATATTTGAAGGGCCTGATCAGGTGGATGACGGAACAGGGATTGCAAGGCGTAACAGGAGAAAATATACTAAGAGCCACCAGAAATAGGGAGACGTGGAGAGCCATGATCGCCTACGTCTTGAAAGGACAGGGTGCATAGAAGAAGAAGATTCTAAAAATAAAGACTGCACAAAATGCAGATTTAAAAAAATATATATTGGTCTGTTATTATTTTCGGTTATTTCAAAAAATAAATCCTGTACTTTGGCAGCAATACAAATGCAGATAATCTTGTTTTAAAACTTGCAGTTTGAATTATCACAAAAATTGCAATAAAACTGTCTTAAATATTTTCATATCTAAACAAAAGTCCCTCTCTTTAGCAACATGGAATTGCTTTTTATAAATGCTTTCAATTAGATAAACCTACTGTATTTACTAGCCTTCCCACGCAAGGCCGGATGTGACACATGGTCATTTTAATGTGGGTATTCCCGGCCATATAGCTGGGCCAAAAATATGTCTGTCTATTTTTACCGAGTCGTGGTTCTACCCTTCGGCGGAACCACGACTGGGTTTGTGCTCTCTGCCTGAAGGCAGAGAACTGACAGTGTCATAGTAACAGCGGCAAATGCCGGCCGGGACTACTACAGCTCTTTTCACTTGACAAACGACTGATTTCTTGAAATCTTCAATTCTGCAAAAATCAATGAGTCAGTTAAGTGCCATAACTGATACCACTTGGTCAATCATGTCTCAAAAGAGACATTACTGATTGTGCAGAAGATTTTCCCACAGTAGGTTGACATTACTTTCTGCAGTAGACTGATTGCTAATCAAGACTATAGAACCTACTCTATCCTGATTTAATCTAGCCCATAGCTGTAGGGAGAAGTGAGGGATTTATACCTTTCCCAAGAGTATTTGCAATTAATTAAACTGGAATTCAAACTCAGCTCTCCAATTTATCATTTCAAGCTGATATCCACTGCACCACAACACATACTAAACCAAAGAGAAATTCCGTTATTATCATTTTGGCAGCAAAAATAATATCAATAAAAATAATTTTGATTAATGTTGTTACATTATTAGTTTAATTATTAAGTTCTATGTGCATTAAATTATTAGTTTAATTACTAAGTTCTATGTGTGCTGTGGTGCAGTGGATATCGGCTCGGAATGAGAAATCAGGGAGCCAAGTTCAAATTTCAGTTGATTTCATTTCATTCACTTACGTGCAAATAACATTGGAAAAGGTATTAATTGTCTCTTCCCTCCAGTTATGGGTTAAATAACAGGACAGATTGGGTTCTATAACCTGGCAACCTGTCTACTGCAAAAAGTAATGGCAACCTACTGCGGGATAATCTTCTGCCCAATCAGTCATGTCTCTTTTAAGACATGATCACCCAAGCGTGTCTCATATATGGCACTTAACTGACTGATTGACAAAGTTCTAATATCAGCAAACAAATTCACATATGTTTATGTACTATTTGTGCAAACAGTAATGATGTCTATTATATTTGTGACTTGACTATTATAGTATTTCCAATGTTGTTATATTTTGAAAGTACAATTTGATTCATTTGTTGTATTAAGATGGTTTTCAATATTCTCTGTGTCTAATCCTAAAGATTGGGATTATTATTAATCCTGTCATACATTGACAATACTAGTGAGAGTCCAAGCATTCTGACTTGGCAGCTTAACTTCAGTCACTTTCTCACTGATGTGACATGACTTCCCTCTGTCTTTTCTACAAATATTTTCATGGCAAATTCTCTGACAAGGTTTTTTCTCTCGTGTCCCAACTACATGAATTTAAATATGCTACTAGATTGGCATCTAGGTCTCACCCTTTTACTATTGAAATAGTTAAATGTAACAGCCACTTCTACTCCAACAGTTTCTTTTCTCACACTCCCCATCTGTGGAACTGTCTTCCGTTTACTTGCTTCCCTGATAGCTACAATCTCCAAAAATTTAAATGCTATGTCAATTCCCATTTCTCTCTTCTTGAATCCCATTCATCTTTCAAAATTTCATCAATATCCCCTGAACCCAGTCTTTTCTTTCACTGTAACCCCCTGCACACTAGTGGCAGCCCACCTTGCTTGGAGTGAAATGATTAAAAAAACCTGCATCAAATATAAGTGAGTAAAATGAGAGTGGCTGTCATAACCTATAAAATATGAAATTGATAATTAAAACAAGTTTTTTGAACGGGTTGTTTCTGTTGATGATAAAATTTGATATCTTGAGTTAGTACCTGTCCTTAAAGTGAACATAAATTGATATATCAAATAAAATATTGGTTGTAAGAGGGAAGATATTGGTTGTAAGAGGAAAGATATTGAATATTACAATGGAAGAGATTGGTTGTAAGAGGGAAGATATTGAATATTACAATAGAAGATATTGGTTGTAAGAGGGAAGATATTGAATAATACAATGGAAGATATTGGTTGTAAGAGGGAAGATATTGAATATTACAATGGAATATATTAGTTGTAAGAGGGAAGATATTGAATATTACAATGCAATATATTGGTTGTAAGAGGGAAGATATTGAATATTACAATAGAAGATATTGGTTGTTACAATAGAAGATATTGGTTGTAAGAGGGAATATATTTAATATTACAATAGAAGATATTGGTTGTAAGAGGGAAGATATTGAATATTACATAGAAGATATTGGTTTTAAGAGGAAAGATATTGAATATTACAATGGAATATATTGGTTGTAAGAGAAAAGATATTGAATATTACAATGGAAGATATTGGTTGTAAGAGGGAAGATATTGAATATTACAAAAGAAGATATTGGTTGTAAGAGGGAAGATATTGAATATTACAATAGAAGATATTGGTTGCAAGATAAAAGATATTGAATATTACAATAGAAGATATTGGTTGTAAGAGGAAAGATATTGAATATTACAATGGAATATATTGGTTGTAAGAGAAAAGATATTGAATATTACAATGGAAGATATTGGTTGTAAGAAGGAAGATATTGAATATTACAATAGAAGATATTGGTTGCAAGATAAAAGATACTGAATATTACAATAGAAGATATTGGTTGCAAGATAAAAGATATTGAATATTACAATAGAAGATATTGGTTGCAAGATAAAAGATATTGAATATTACAATAGAAGATATTGGTTGCAAGATAAAAGATATTGTATATTACAATGGAAAATATTAATTGTAAGAAGGAAGATATTGAATATTACAATGAAAAATATTGGTTACAAGATAAAAGATATTGAATATTAAGATTGAAGTTATCGGTTGTAAGATGGAAAATATTGAATATTAAGTTGGAAGATAGATATTGGTTGCAAGACAGAAAATATTGAATATAAAATGGACAATATTGTATATTAAGATAGAAGATATTGGTTATAAGATGGAAGATATTCAATATTAAGATGACAAACATTGGTTGCAAGAGGAAAGATGTGGTAGACTTTGAAAATAATATTGTCTCTGATCCAGTTAATAGGAATAGAAAGATGACATGTCTGAATTATGATTTTACCAAATACTTTTAAACAAAAGATGTTAAAGTTGGAAAGCTCTTCTTGTTATACAGGGAAAAGTTGTGCAGTTTCTGTTGAAGAACCCACGGTGGAGGAACCCAGTATCAAGTTCATACATCTCAATTAATAAAAGCATGAGAGACTACAATTATCATTGTGAAAAAAGAATATACAAGATATAACAGAATTAAGTTTGTCCCTTATTTGATTGATGTTATCTTAGGACTTTTGTGGGTGGACATGTTCTTCCAATCTTCAGGGGTTAAACTCTGGAGTCAACATGATGAGAGTTACATCAATCAGCTAAGTGACAAACTTTACTTATATTAATTCTATTAAGGCTCTATCTTTGATACTGAGCACTTTATTGCAAAGACTGCTTGCCTTAAATGCTTTTTCTTTTTATATCTGATTGACTGTCAACATTTAGGCTTCATACTATCTCCAGTATAACTACTGATATGCATATAGACATACTAGACAACACCTGTACTAAATCGGAACCAATAATATATGATTTAATACTTTAGTCAGTACAAAAATGAAGTTTTGTAGATTAATTTTGTAACCTTGCTAGAGTTTACAAAATCACATCATCTGTTTCTTTTGTAATCTTATTAGGTTCAACAAAAGTCAACATTAGTTTTATAACTTCTACTTTAGTAAAGTCACAAATACAATTATAATTACACCTCCAAACAACGGTGCATCCGACACTTATTCTTCTCTGACTCTACCACTCTAATCACTTCATACCTATATATATATATATATATATATATATATATATATATATATATATACTCAGTTATGATCTGAGATTAAGGACAGGATGGTTAAATAAAATAAAGACAAGAGGAAAACTGTATTTTAAATTACCTACGCGTTTCATCCTGTGAGGGACTTTATCAAGGCAAAAAGACAAAATAGGCTTTATTCTAAATTACGTATTTATAAACAAACAGTGTTGGTAACCACAAAGACACTCACAAATCATTTCAAAAGATAAACAGAATATTTTATTTTAATATCTTGTGAATTTGCACGACACATGAAGAAATTCTAAAAAGTAAAATATTCTGTTAATCTTTTGAAATGATTTGTGAGTGTCTTTGTTGTTGCCAACACTGTTTATAGATGCCTAATATAGAATAAAGCTCATTTCGTCTTTTTGTCTTGATAAAGTCCATCACAGGACGAAATGCATAGGCGATCTAAAATACAGTTTTCCTCTTGTCTTTATTTTATTTAACCATATATATATATATATATATATATATATATATATATATATTCTATGTGTCTCATGATTCCAGCAGCACATTACCATTAATTACTTGAAAACGAGGTTGACTGTGTTTACCCCCTGGTAATCTATATTCGAGCACAAGTATTGGAATTGACACATTATTCCTAAATGACAGTTAATCATTTTTAACTAATTCAAGTTTGTAGAAGTTGATGCAACAAGATAAATAAAAATTTCAGCAGTATTTGGTAGAAAAAAAAGGTGATAATTGGGCCTTTCATCATAAACAGGAATTTTATACTTCTTTTCAGAAAAGTCTCAATGAAAGTTGATACTCTATTTTTTTTAATCAATTCACCCAAAAGCCAATGATGCCACTAAGATGCAAGTGGCTACTGGGAATGAAAAAAAATAAACTTCTACACCTATTCAAAATATAGGGGAGGCATGTTAACTGGATGATAAGCAAGCCTATCTACTCATATCCTTTCAAATAAAATAGCTCATAGTCTGAATGATTTATTAGATTTAGCTTGTCTACCATCTGCCCATGCATTAAATTCTGCTGTCACATCTGGTCAGGTGAGGGTTCTTGACAAATCCAACAGAGAATCTGCAATGTAATTGATCCTGACCTGGTAGCTCAACTCCTATTACTTTCTCATTGACACCATATGGCTTCCAACTGTCTCTTACAAATACTTTAATGGCTCCTGTTCCAATGAGCTTAGCTCCCTGGTGCCCGCTTTGTATGAATTTACTCAAGCTACTTGACAAGCAACTAGGATCCACCCTTTTACAGTGATACTGATCAAATGTAACCACAACTTCTACACTAGCAACTTCTTTTCTCACACTTCTCACCTATGGAATTCCCTTTTGTATACTTGCTTCCCTGACAACTACAATCTCCAAAAACTTAAATGCAATGTCAGTTGCCATCTCTTATCTCCTTGACTCACATCCTTTCCCTGACAACCCTTGTATCATGTTCTTCTCCATTTCCACTCTACTCTCATGCAGCTCTCTTCATGTAAGTGTTCTCATCCTTCTCATATCCATTCTGACACCCCCTATAACTTGTTCCACTTTCTCACCACTTATGTAACCCTCTGTGCACAGTGGCAGTACTGCCTTTCTTGGCATGAAATGATTATAAAAAACAAAAAAACCCTATCAGGTCACTGTTGTATTTGTCTCACAAACTTGTTATTTAATAACCAAGGGTGATTTAAGATTTTATCTGCTATAAAATGTTTAAGACAAGAAGAAAGAAAATGCAATTTATGTGGACAATTTTATGATGCCTCAAAATAAAAGTTGTGCAAACTTGTTAAGGAGAATAAAGGATATTCATATAATCAGTTCCAGAAGATAATTAAAGATCGTCATGACTCTTGCAGTCTGTGCATGAAGTATAAATGTCCACCTTTTACATCCATTTGTGGCTCTGCTCCTGGCTGATAAATTTAATCAGGATTATGTACATAATGAATCTTGGATTTTGCACATGATTGACTCAACCGCAAATTATTCCGCAGCTTGCTTGATTTATAGTAAGCGTCAAGATGAAATTAAATGAAACATTTTGTAGACAACATTGTTTGATGTGCCTAGGAAGCTCTTCACTGATAATGGGGAAGAATTTTCTAATAATAAATGCAGAGAAATTAATGAAAAACTAACAGCTAAAACAACTGCCACTGTTGAATCACCATTTTGTCATGGATCAGTGCGGAATAAGAAATCAGAAAGACAAGTTAAAATTCCAGTCAAAATTGTTTCATTCACTTACACACAAATACCATTATGAAAGGTGTTAATCCATCTTTTCTCCATCCATCTATGGGTTGAATAGCAAGATATATTAAGTTCTATAGCCTTGGTTGGCAGCCAGTCTACCACAGAAAGTAATGGTATATGTGGGGAAAATTGTGAAAACGGCTTACCTCGGAAACATCAACGAGTCTGTGCATCATGTAAAATCCAGCGACTCCGTGATAAAAAGAACCAAAATGGCGATCTCAAACAGTTAACGCGAAATCTCGTTGTCTCGTCATTCGCATGCAAATTATGGTCAGTCTTCAACTGTATAAAGCAAGCCATTTTTTGAGAATGGCATATTTGTGTTTTTGCTTCTTGCTGACCATGCTTGGGTTGTTAGAAGAAGATGAAGATGACAAAAGAGACAACTCTCGCCTCTTTATTTTATCAATTTTTTTTGTCTTTCCTTTGACACCAATAGGTTACTTAATGACAACAAAATGTTTTTGCAATAGATTTGTATGAATAGAATATGTATTCTTTGTAAGAAATTAGTCTTTAGATCAGGTTTCATTGTAAGGAGGGTTTTGTTGAGAGATGTATTACTGGTATATATATATTTTCTTCAAAGAATATGTTGCTGTTAATTTTGTTTTATTAAAAAATGTATTGTTGGTAATATTTTTTTCAAAAATGTATTGCTGGTAATATTTTTATCTCCAAAAAAGTATTGCTGGAATTTTCACTATAAAAATCTATTTTTATACTTTCATGGTGTTTTGACCCCAGTTTGGGGTTTATCTATTTGCACATAGCTAGGACCCTAACAGTTGCTACCACCCTAGATCATGGTGGATCTGAGAACAACAGCAATTAAGAGGTAACCACTATGTTTCTCAAAACTTCTGAAATAATGGTCATGCTGACAGATGCAGTTTATTGTCAAACCCAGGACCCAATGTAGTTTATCGACAAATCCAGGATGCTTTGTTCATGGGATTTTATCCCTCTGCTAAGCTGCAGTTGGCATATTCTGAAGCCCCCAGCTGATAGGATAGAATATGATAATAAGGATGAAGACAATAGCCCAAACAATGTCAGTTAAGTGCCATTTGTGTTACTCACTTAGGCAATCATGTCTCAAAAGAGACATGACTGACTGGGCAGAAGATTATCCTGCAGTAGGTTGCCATTGCTTTTTGCAGTAGACTGGTTGCTGACCAAGGCTATAGAACCCAATCTGTCATATTATTTAACCAATAACTGGAAGGCAGAGATGGATTAATACTTTTCACAAGGGTATTTGTGTGCAAGTGAATGTGAGGAATTCAACTGGAATTCAAACTCAGCTCCACAATTTCTCATTCTGAGTCAATATCCACTGCACCACAATGCATGTCCAAACAATGTAAATAGCCTAAATAGTTACAATTCCCAAGCTCAGAAATACAGACAGATGATGATCTTCCAGTTATGGAAATTACATCTCATGACATGATGCACCAAAATGTGGATACTTTAAATTGAACCAAACAAACTATTTTGTTCTTTAGAGTCAATTAAAAAGATTAGTTTATCCCTCAGTCATAATCTGAAAATGAACAATTTGTATTGATATGCCATAGAACAGCTTACTCATATTTCATCTCAGCCAATTGATGACAGTGAAAGATAGACATAAAAAGAGAAGAAAAGAGATGAGGAACAGCATCTGAATGACATCTGTAAAGATGATGAAGATGAAAATACCATGCCAAATTAAACAGAGGCCCTGAATACAGGACAGTTTTGCTAGAAACTAGGAAGAGAGTACTGGATTGCTATGTGATGTCCATCCTTCAATATGGTAGTGAATCAAAGATGAAGGAAAAACTTGAAGCAACTGAAATGTGGTTCTACAGAAGGATGCTGCAAATCTCATGGATTGAGCATGTGAGCAATGATGAAATCTTGGAAATGATGGAAACAAAAAGGAAATTAATACTGAGCATCAGGAAGATACAGCTGAAGTTTCTGGGACATGCAATGAGGAAGGAGAGCCTGGAGAACCTGATACTAACAGGTCAGATAGAGGGGAAAAAGAGACAGGGGAAAGCAATGGATAACATATTTAAAGGACCTAATCAGGTTGATGACAGAACGAGGATTTCACGTTGTAACAGGAGAAGGCGTGCTCAGAGCCACTAGCGATAGGAAAATGTGGAAAGCCATGATCGCTTCCATCCTGAAGGGACAGGGCACATAGAAGAAGAATAATAATGATTCATCTTCTAATTCTTGCATACACTGTAACTCATTGCATTTTAGTGGCTTTACTGTCTTGCATGGGCTGATACTAATTACAAAAGCATGTATAAAAATTAGCACAAATGTGCATTCTGGTGCAGTGAATACTGGCTTAGAACAAGAAATTGGAGAACCGAGTTTTAATACTGGTTGTATTTCTTGCATTCACTTACTTGCAAATACCCATGGGAAAGATATTCAAAGTTTATTATCAAAGAAAAATATTCAAATGCTATGGTAGTCTTGAACTTGCACTTTGGAAAAATGAACAATTTGTATTGATATGCCATAGAACAGCTTACTCATATTTCATCTAAGCCAATTGATGACAGTGAAAGATAGAAGTAATATATACCAGACTTAAAAATGATAGACATAAAAAGAGAAGAAAAGAGATGAGGAACAACATCTGAATGACATCTGTAAAGATGAAGCTGAAAATTTCATGCCAAATCAAACAGAGGCCCTGAATACATAGACATCTACTGGTAGAATGTAAATAATTGCATTTCTAAACCAACAAGGAATTCTTTTATCAGTTACAAAATAAAAGATGCAGATGTATGGAAGGAAAGTAATGTAATAAATATGGATCCAAAACAAACTGGAAAATGTAAATGCTGAGTTAAAGTTCATGTTGCAAAAGATGACGAACCAATATGTGTCAGTTGGGATTATGTTTAAAAATGGAAGTACTTTATTCATAAAATATTGCCTTGTTAACAGCTGATGAAGAAAGAGAGCATTAAAGAGATTGATTAGTAACAATGTGTTTGAATCTTTTGGAAATCAAGTTACTGCATCATTTTGTTGGATTATACAGAGAAGTTTCAGTCAGTTAAGTGCCATACATGATACATGCTTTGGGTAATTAGGTCTCGAAAGAGACATGACTGACTGGGCAGAAGATTATCCCACAGTAGGTTGTCATTGCTTTCTGCAGTAGACTGGTTGCCAGCCAAGGCTATAAAACCTAATCTGTCCTATTCAGTCAGTTAAGTGCGATACATGATACACACATAGGTTATTATGTCTCTTTCAAGACATGACTAACTGGGCAGAAAATTATCCCACAGTAGGTTGCCATTACTTTTGGCGGTAGATTGGTTGCCAGCCAAGGCTATAGAACTCAATCGGTCCTGTTATTTAACTCATGACTGGAGGGAAGAGACAGATTAATGCCTTTCCCAAGGGTATTTGCGCGTAAATGAATGCAAGAAATTCAACCAGTATTCGAACTTGGCTCTCCAATTTCTCTTTCTAAGTCAATATTCACTGCACCAGAATGCACATTTGTGCTAATTTTTATACATGCTTTTGTAATTAGTATCAGCCCATGCAAGACAGTAAAGCCACTAAAATGCAATAAGTTACAGTGTATGCAAGAATTAAAAGATGAATCATTATTATTATTCTTCTATGTGCCCTGTCCCTTCAGGACGGAAGCGATCATGGCTTTCCACATTTTCCTATCACTAGTGGCTCTGAGCACGCCTTCTCCTGTTACAACATGCAATCCTCGTTCTGTCATCTACCTGATTAGATCCTTCAAATATGTTATTTGTTGCTTTCCTCTGTCTCTTTTTCCCTCTATCTGGCCTGTTAGTATCAGATTCTCCAGGCCCTCCTTCCTCATTGCATGTCCCAGGAACTTCAGCTGTATCTTCCTGATGCTCAGTATTAATTTCCTTTTTATTTCCATCATTTCCAAAACCTCATCATTGCTCACATGCTCAATCCATGAGATTCGCAGCATCCTTCTGTAGAACCACATTCCAGTTGCTTCAAGTTTTTCCTTCATCTTTGATAGTATTGTCCAGCATTCACTGCCATATTGAAAGTTGGACATCATGTAGCAATCCAGTAAACTCTTTCTAGTTTCTAGCAAAATTGTCCTGTTTCTTAATACCTTACTCAACTTCTGGAATGCTTCCTTCGCCATGCCAATTTGCCTTGTGAGCAGAAAGAGAAAAGTATAATCAGGAGGACAGTAGATAGTGAATGACATTGCATTTAATTTTTTGCATAGAGTTTAAAGGGAGTTCTGTAGAGAAGACACTGTTAGCATAGAACTTACAGCTGCATTTAGCCGCTCAACTGTAAATTGATGAGAAATCAATGCCAGCCTAGTATTGCACTTAAAATGACAAAGACTAAGTAGCATAGTAAATAACTCATCTGAACAAAAAACAAGTAGTGAGAGGCAATCTTATGGCAGTGGAAAAGTAACTGAAGCCAAATTGCCAGATCAGAATTGATAATATTGCTGATTCTTTATTGGATTTTATCAAGGAGCTCAAGATAAATACCAGGGGTACTGAACTATATGTTGCAGTAATATTGTAAGCATAAATAAAATATATACGATGAGATTCTGGAGAGAAAAATTGTCTTGCATGATGCAGTGAGAGATATATATATATATATATATATAGTTTGATCATGCCAGACAGCCAAACCCAGGGAAATTGTCAAACATTCTACAGAGCATGTTGAGTAATGTGTAGATCATGTGCTCAAAGATGTCCTTCATAACTGCATATTATCTTCCCGGAACAGCTGCAAAATGGGTTGAACAGATTTTGGATGTTCATGGAGCTGTTTAAAATTATCTTTATAAACACTAAAGGCAAAAAAGAGTTTTAACTTAGACCAACCTACACCCACTTGGAAAATTATGTCCTTCATAACTGCATATTATCTTCTAGGAACAGCTGCAAAATGGGTTGAACAGATTTTGGATGTTCATGGAGCTGTTTAAAATTATCTTTATAAACACTAAAAGCAAAAAAGAGTTTTAACTTAGACCAACCTACACCCACTTGGAAAATTAATGCAGTGCAATTGTGGTGCAATAGATATTGGCTTGGAATGAAAAATCATTATATCACAATAATCAACAGATAATCCATATCAATAGACACCTAATGATGACCAGAGAGTACTTGGTCAAAATGTTGAGTCTATAATAACATCTATATCAACCAAGATGAGAACAATAATTCAAAATAATACCAAGATACTGATCATCAAAAATGATTATAAATTATCATGTATTTCAATGGGTAAGTTTTGTGGTGCAGTGGATATTGGCTCAGAATGAGAAAATTGGAAAGCCAAGTTCAAATTCCAGTTGAATTCACTGCATTTACTTACGCACAAATACCCTTGGGAAAGGTATTAATCCATCACTTCTTCCTCTAGCTATGGGCTGAATAGCAGGACAGATTGTGTTCTGTAGCTTTGAGTGGCAACTAAAAAGCAATGGCAACATACTGTAGGAACATCTTCTGCCTAGTCAGTCATGTCTCTTTTGGGACATGATCACCCAAACATGTATCATGTATGGCACTTAACTGTCTGATTGAAGCTTTAATACCTTCCTCATACAACCAAAATTACAAATGGTATAAATTTGTTCAGATTTTTTAGGTCAAGCATCTAAACTTTCTATTGTCTTGGGTTTTGAAATTTTTCTGAATAAGTTTATACCATTTGTATTTTTGGTCTGATATGGTTGTAGTTAAAAACTTACCCATTGAAATAAATTATTATTTATAAGTGTTTTCAATGATGTATTAATTTTTTTCTTTGCTGTGTGTGTGTGTGTATATATATATATATATATATATAAAATAAAAAAATTTCGAAGTTCAAAACTGAAGTTCATTTTTATAATTGCCTCTGTAATTTAAATATTAATTACATTGAGCCCTCCACCCGTATCATATTTTAATATTAAAACATTAATATTAATTAGGATCAGGTCTTTGAGATTTACCTTATTGCTTCTCCTTTTGGATTAAAGTTTTAAAAAATAAATATATATATATATATATATATATATGTGTGTGTGTGTGTGTGGTATAATTAAAATAATTTTTAAAAACTTTGGGGCAGGTTCTTCATACTAAAACAAGCTAAAATGTCCATATAAACATATGTCCGAAAGGTCATCATTGTACCTCAACACAGCAACTCATAAAAAATGTTAAAAATGCCCTCCACTTCCTTCTAAACATGTTTGCCTGTCAAACTGATGGACCCTTTCAAATACTACTACATGGTATTGAATAGTTTTACAGGCCCCATGACACAAGGAAGCATTCTTGATACCTACTGCATAAACCAATTATTTTAGGTCATGCCAAAGATAAAATTCCAAAGGTTTGATGTTGAGGGGAACATACAGGCCATGGAAATTGTCCTCTCTTACCTATCCATCTACCATGGCAGATATCAGTCAGTTCATCATTAACAATGTAAATAAAATGTGCTGGTTTTACCTCATCCATGGACCACATGCCTCTTCATATTAGAAGGGGTACATCCTCACCAGATCTGGAAGTGTGTTTGAAATAGTCCCTGTAAACAGCTTTTGTAAAATGTGCTGGGAGAACTTTTTGACCTACCAAACAGTCACCTAGATTTCCAGCCCACACATTAATCATAAACTTATGGTAGGGTCTAACCTGTATTTTATTTCAATTTCCCCACAAATGTTTGTTGTGGAAATTTGTTATTCAAACTCTTCCAAATGTTGTCTCATTTATAAACAAGTCCTGGGTATGACGGCAAACTGCATCTAGCAGCCTCTGATTGGGAAGTTGTGAGAATCATAGAACCACCTCTTCATTGCTGTTGTTTCCAGGTCTACCCTGACCTGGAGTGGTAGCACCTGTTATGTCCCAGCTATGGGCAAATAATTTATCCCCAAACTGGGGTCAAAACACTATGAAATTATAAAAATATATTTTATAGAAATATATACATGAAAATAGATTTTTCTAGAAATAGATATTTTTGAAGGAAAAAAAATTATTACCAGCAATACATTTTTTCAATACAAAACTAGAAGACATCTTCAGTTTTCTAAAATAAAAAACAAATTTTTCCATCAAAATCTGACTTTCTCATTATAACTGAACATTAAAAAAAAACCTTAAAACTCCATCTTATTGGCATTAAGTAACCCACAGAGGTTGATTTGCCATTAAACAAAACTCAGACTCATTTGTAAACAAGACTGAAGAGACAAACAACAGATTGGCAGTTTGTGCAATAAACTATCAGCGAAAGATCTCTTGTGGTGAGGGGTCAGAGGGTGAAAGACCCAGCACATGTTGCAAATCATAGATCCAGGAGCTGCTCTTGAAGTACCTTCCATGCGGTGCTATGACACGTGTTACATGCTTGGGCCACTTGACATGTGCTGATACTTGGATCCTCTCTGACAGCCTGTAGAATTTGTTCTTTATGGTCAGGTGTACAAGCAGAACTCAGTCTATCTTGATCCATAATTTGTGGTGCTATAGATCCTGTCTCTGCAATGTGACAACAAACAGCAACGAAGGGTTGGGTGATCTGGCTGTCTTTAGTCTGGAAACCATCTGATACCAATGTGCAGCCTAGCGTCCATGTCCATTCATGCAACCGTTTCTAAAAATTATTTCTACCTGCTCAACACATGAATATCCTACCATTGGTAAAGAGAATACTTCTCGGTCAACTCACTGCTGCACATGTTAAACGTTGAAGACAGACTAGCCAGATTACAATTATAGCCAACTCTACATGGCAACACAGAACCATCTACTGTAAACTTATCTTTAAGCTTAATAACTCAAAAACAAAGAATTTGCAAACATGTTATACTTATACTTTTCCTTGTTTCCACCAGGGTTTTGTAAAAGTATTTTTGATACACCCTTTATACTGTTTTCTAAAAACACAGGTAAATGCACCTTGTGATAACTATTTTAAAATTTGAATGCAACCATGGAATTTTTTTTTAAAAACATATATAAATGATGTAATGAGTAAATTATAGCCATTTTTCTATTTGATTTTGTGTATGGGCATTGTTTTTTATTTAGTTGACTGCTCAGTATTGTAAGGTCAGTTGGGTATTATCTGTAAAAAAAAGAAAAAAAAGAGCACCATGAAGCAAATCACTCCACCAAAAATTTGGAAATACCATGCTGTAAGGTCTAATACAAACATTTTAGAGTGCTTGGGTGCCAATCTGTGGACAGTGCAGAGGATTTGAAAAGAGTTGCATGAGTCTAATGATGATTACAGGTGTTTGGAATGATCCAAAGTGATGGTGAGGTTATGCTTCCTTTTATCTTCCCAGACTCCATGCTAAAATCAAGTACCTTGAAGAGTTACTTGATGTAGGCCCATGTCTTGGGCCTGGTTGAGGGTAGATGGGTCATTGATTACCCTCACTCTTACTCATCCCTCTCCCTTGGTGAAGACCCCCAATGGCCATGTGTGTAAAGAATAAATGTTAAAAAATACAATTTGCCCTTACAACCTGTTGAAACCTGGGTAACAAGTAAGTGGTGAACATTTTTTTTTTTTTTACATATTTTGGCTCTACAAATTCATATAATCCTCTCCTGGTATAACTAATACTGCTTTTACTGTTGTTATATATATATATATATATATATATATATATATATATATATAATATTGATTTAAAGAGGCAAGAATATTTTTATGTCTTTTTTTTTTTCCTTAAGGAATCCTTTCTTCCTTTTCAAAAGAATTCCTTAAGGAAGAGAAAAAAATGCCCTCTTGGCTCTTCAAATCAGTACCTTTGCTTTAGCGTATCAAGTCTTCCTTTAAGTATGTGTGTAAATATATATATAGTACTGTGCAAAAGTATTAGGACAAGACTTATTTTATCTTTTATGAGGAATGTTGACAGAAAATAATTTAATTAAAGTAATTTTATTTGATTTACTCAACAAATGCTTGAACAAGAAAAAAATACTTGTGATAAAATAAATTTAATATTTAGTATAATAGCCTTTTGCTTTGATCACAACCTTCATTTTGTCAGGCATTAACATCACAAGCTTCTTCAATGTATCTAATGGTATCTTCTGCCAAGCAGCTTGTATTTGTTCCCAAAGTGTGTCTTGCAAAGTAATGTAGCAGCCACAGATCTATTTCCTTTAGCGAATCAATGCCCCTGACGGGAGATTCGGTCACTCACTGACCAATCAACGGGCGGAGCGCATTGATTCCTCTCTAGAACTATTTTTCCTAGTCCCTGTTTGGAGAACGGAGGAAAGGCAGAGAGCCATGAGCCCGCGGCAGTAACGGACGCCTCTCTCACATCACTCCCACTGATTCCCCATGGAATGCTTTCGTGGAAGATGCTGCTGCTAGCTTCACCATGGACACTTACATACTATCTGCTGCTAGCTTCACCATGGACACTTACATACTACCAATCTTGTACATTTACTATGTAATAAACCATTCTTTGTTGTTATTCTAAAAGCAAGTTTCGTCATTCATTTGTGTGCCTAAAAAATATAGTGTTGGGGAAATTAAGCATTTCCCAATAACCCCTATAGTAACATTAGATTTATCAATTTTTTTATTGAAAATATCCTATAGATGTTCATTAGAGTAGTTTCAAAATAACTTGTTTAATAGAAAATAGGAAAAATTAAATATAACTTCTTTTTAATACATTTCTTTTACACCTAGTTTTAAATAATTAGTATTTGTTAGCAATTTACTTAGCTTTTCACCCTGTATTTCAGTGAAGATTTTAGGAAAATCACCCCTGTCCTAATACTTTTGCACACTACCAGTAGTGTGCAGAAGTGTTAGGACTGGGGTGATTTTAAACTTTACTTTAAATTTTTTTTCATTGCCTCATAAAAGATTAAATAGTTCTTGTCCTAATACTTTTGCACAGTACTGTATATATATATATATATATATATATATATATATATATATATATATATAATTCACCAAATTTAACAAAATCAAAGAAATATTTTCTGTCTATTCAGAAATTTCAGAAAACAATTTTTTTACTCAAGGTCTTCATTGAGTTCTCATCAGATTCTTATATTATGGATGCTGAAATGTCTGCCATTTTTTCTTCTGTATTCTAAGTATTGATGGATTTTCTGTATTCAGGATCAAATTATCATAATCTTCAATTTGAATGCTTTTGGCAGTTCATAACTGCCAAAAGATTTGGAAATTAATGTGTATAGATATCTTGGGGTTTTAATGCTACCATGGTAACCATTACTAAAGCTGCTGTAAGAAGCACACTTTAACCAATGCTGTCTGAGATCTAAATATTCTAGGAGTCTCTCTTGCAATGTATATTATCATCAGAACATGTGGCTGACAAGATGAATGGATGGCATCAAGACAATAAGAACAGTCTGCCTAGAGTGAATCAGTACTGACTCCCTCAATTTTAAGTATGACTGTTAATTTAGACCAGCAACTGAATATGTTCTATATTCAGTTTTGTTGTTACTTGGTCTCAGAAGCCTTCATCCACTGATTTTTTTTATGTTCCACTTTGGTCAATGGTTGCTCTTTGAAAAGTTCAAAGAACCTATTTGCTAGCCATAATGCAGAAACATTAAAACATTTCACTAAAGATAAAAATCAAATGGACATTCTTAATCTTTGAGTCATTCTGTTACTGGATCTCAAATGTAGATTGTATTTAATCAATTAAACTGCATACTTTATTCTGCAAGTGTCTACAATGGAGAAATAATTATTTGTAGAGTCAATAGAACAGCTGGACTCAAGGAAATTTTATGAGTGTTGACAATTACAATGAATATGTGTCTGCTTTTCTTTCATTTTCTCCTCTTTATTATCCTTTACAATCTTCATGGTCCATGTTTTTTAATCTAAATATTATACAAATCAATTTAGTTGCATGCTATAAGTCATATAGTCCAAACACTTATCAGAACAATTGCCATGAAAATATTTGCAGAGAAGGTAGAGGGAGGCCATGTCATATTATTGGAAATTGATTGAACTCTAGATGCCAGGTCAGAACCAATTATGTTGCAAATTCTTTGAATTTTATCAAAGATCTCAGGAGATACAGCAGTAGTAACAGGCCAGATATGACAGCAGTATTCAATACATGGACAAATGATAGATTTATAAATGTAAAAGACATGAAAGATTCTTTGATAAAACACAGTAAACCAACTTTTCAGGCTGTAGACGTATCATTCAACTCAAAGTTGCTTCACTTCATGTCAGTGGAAAACATTAGAATAAGAAGGTGTAGAGTGTTGCTCTCCTGCAATTTTGAATCAGTCAGGCAGATAGAAAACAGAAAAAGTTCTCTGATTGATTCCATAAAACCTGGGTAGGCATTAGGATATAGTTGCTCCAATTCATGTCAGTAGAAAACATGGGAACAAGAAGGTGTAGAATGTTGCTCTCCTGGAGTTAAGCATCAGCTATGCTGATGGCAGATAGAAAAGGTTCTCTGATTGAGTCCCTAACACCTATTATTAAATATTGTTATTAAATGAAAGTAGTTTTGTTTTGGCAGCATTAGAATTTACAAGTCATTGCTTGCCCCAGTTAAACACTGATTAGAAGTCCTTTTTAATAGCATTTACCACATTTTCTTTTATCTGGTCCATCAGACCTTTTCTATCAGTAATACTTTTTTGAACACTAAAAATATCTTTCTGATTTTAAATGCATTTCTGACATAAAATTATAATTAAATATTATTCTAAAATTAATTTCAATACTTTCCTATATTAAAATCATTGGTAGCACATTTACATTATACCTGTTAGCCACACTTAGTTAAAAACTTGATTAATAATGCTCACTATTCTATTTATGATATTTTTCTAAATGAATTTTGTAGTAAAATTACTTTTAATACTTTACTGTAGGAAAAAGTTTATATTTTATATAAAACATTATTTTGTCAATAACATATCCTTTCTTTATTGATTATTGATTATCATTGATTATTATTTTTGCTTTCTTTTTTTTAAAGACTGTGTGCCAGCATTTGCTAAACCAAATTTTATGTTCAAAATTTCAAAACTCCAGTAATACTTTATCTCCCAATATATTTCATTTGTTTATTCAGAAAATGACTCATTAAGAAAGGAAATGGTGAAGATGGATAAAATTATTCTGCGTATATGTTGTGGAGTAGATTTTGCACTGAAAGTTATAATCGTGCTATGTCAGTTGCTTATCGACTTAACGCACCCAAAATGTTAGGAACTTGATAATCTTTGATTGTAAGCTGACTCCTTAGTATTCTGCTAACTGCCAACTAATATCAACTGCCTAGTAGTTTTACTGAACTCCAATAGAACTCTAAAGAACTCTCTAGAACTTCTAAGAACTCCTAAGAACTTCCCAAGAACTTCTCGGGTTAACTTCCTGTTAACTCTTATTAATATAGGAGGGAGAGTCCATTATCTGAGGAATAGGTGTGTTTTCCCATCACAATATACTCGCTTCAGATGCCATCAGTGCTAAAATACAGCTATGATTAATGTTTCTTTCTAGACTATTGTCACTCATGAATTTGCTGACATAGAAGTTGTGAGTTCAATCATGGACTGGGCAGTGTGTACTTGAACTCAGTGGAAACAGGATAAGCTGTAATTGAGCAGTACTAAAAGTAAGAACTAGATGAGATATTCCTAGACATGAGCTGTAGAATGAGAACAGTCTTCCCCCATAGAATAAATAAGCAGTTCAGTTCAGAATTCCTTGTAGTTTAACCCTGATCAGTACACACCTGATGAAGGCCAGTGAGAACAACAGCCAAAACATTATAACAATAAAAACAAATATGAGCACAATAGTCTAATTGTAAATAGTATAAATAATATAATTATTTAAAAATTTTATTTTAAATTATACTACTATCAGAATTTGTTGTCACTTTGTGTTGTATACCTACCTATATACAGGAATGGTATGTTTCTATCCTCTTAAATATGTGAATAATATTGGAGTAGAGTAGAGAGTGATTATACTTGATCTAGACTCTATCTTGTTTAACTCTCTGCTTTCGAAACAAGGCACTGCCAAAGGGTAGAGTCTTGTTTGGGGTGAAAAAGCAAGAGCCCAACCCATCCTTAAGCTGAGTGTACAGGATGTTTTTGGCTGAGATTAAAGGCTCAGAATCCCCACTTTAAATGACCTTGTGTCACATTTGCCTTAGTAGGAAGGTGTTAAATACTGAGAGTGGTTATACTGACTTCCAGTTACTGCTCTCTGTCTTCCTCTCTGCCAGATGGGGCTACACCAAAGGCAGAAAATTTACAGTAGCCCTGACCAAGCTTAAGGGTTCAGAGGCTTCATTTTAAAATGGTCTTGTACCACATTTTGCCTTTGTGGAGAGGCAGATAATTACAGAGAGTTATTATACTGACTTGCAGTTCACCTTTTTCATGCAGCATTGTATTTGTTAATAGACTATTATTCCCAACCTCTGTTTTGTGATTACTCATGCAGTAACCTTTTAAGGTTACAATACTATATATCTGTAACAATGAGAGTGAATGAAAACACTGATGTATTGTTGAATAAATTTGACCTATGACATCAAGAGTTAAAGGAAGTACAAGTGGCATATGTTTTATTAATATATATATATATATATATTAAGTACAATGGGTTTGTCTCTTTAACTGAGCACATTCATACTGACTTCAAAGTTTCATAAATCCACTGTTATGATGTTCTCAATCATCAGCCCTTGTCAGTGAGAGCATCATAACAGTGTCCTTACAAAACTTTGAAATCAACATGAATCTGCTCTGTTAAAGAGAAAAAGTCTTTGTACTTGTATCTACACCTCAATATTGAGCACCTCCCAATAAAAAACCTGCTTGCCAAAATATATTTTATCAGTAAAACCACTAAATAAACAACAACCTTGGAACTAAACATTATCACTTTTAAACACTATATATATATATATATATATATATATATATATACACACACACACACATCAAAGAACAGAACACACACCACTTGTTACTCAATTTGACCACGCAGATCTCTACCAGATTGCCTGAAGTGGTTTGATTTTTGTTCTTTAACATATTGTTAGCTCTGCATATTCAGTCATTTGTGTTGGGTGTGAATTGAGCACTTTTTTTTCAAACTTCCGTCTGCTGGTTAAATCAGCAGCTATTTGGCTAGTGTGTGTATGTATATATATATATATATATATATATATACATACATAAAATTTTTGAGTGGAAACATTATTGTGTTCTTTTGACTTTTATTTCATTCTACTTCTGAGTATTTTTTATTGCAATTCTTAGGTTGCTATCTCAGCAATATGAATTGCAAATATATTTATATATTATTTCTCCCATTACTTATCATGGAGAACCTGTCATCTTGTTATTGTCTTATCAATTTGGTTACAAACGTTAAACAGCAACATCATTTGAATTTAGCAATATATAAGGTGTGATGGTAATTTGTGGCCATTTTTAATCTTTCATATCCTGCATACATATTGTTTGTTTTTTATTTTTTTGACTGCGCAGAATTGTAGGGTCAGTTGGGCATCACCACTGAGAAAAAGAGCACCTTGATGCAATTCACTTCACTAAAAATTTAGAAGACTAAACTATTGCCCGGTTCACACTCCACCCACGTCTATTGAACAGCTGTAGAAGCTCATCCCTTGTTCCCTGTTTAGGATGTGGTTTCTGGCTTTCTCTTTTCCAATCTTTTCACTCTTATATAGCCCCCTGCACATTAGTGGTGTTACTGCCTTGCTCGAGGTAATATGATTAAAAAAAAAAAAGTTACTGGATTTAATGAATGCTTTTATTCACTGGGCCATAATTCCATTACTTTCTATGGTAGACTGGTTGCTAACAAAGGCTATAGAACCCAGTCTGTCTTGTTAATCCATAACTGGGGGAGAAGCTATGGATTAATACATACTGAATGCAACAAATTCAACTGAAATTTGAATTCAGCTCTTTAATTTCTCATCCAAAGCTAATATCCACTGATATCCACACACACACACACACACACACACACACACACACACATATATATATATATTTATTTATTTATTCAGCTTAGTTTGGTACTTGATGATAATAATGGGTCACCTAAAGAAAAACAGCCTCAATGTACTAATAAATTGATTGATATAATGAACTTGCTAATCATTGCTAACTAAGCTATTTGTTAATATCATATTAGTCTGATACAAAACTCCAGCTGTAGGGCACCCAGTGAGGTACAACTAACTACACAAACAAATTGCTGCACTGCATTAGGCATCTATTTCACTCTGTTTATATTTATATTTTTTCACTTTATATATTTTTGCTTGTTTACAGGTATCTCATTCTGTTAATCTCTCTCTTTCACATATACAGTACTGTGCAAAAGTATTAGGACAAGAACTATTTTATCTTTTATGAGGCATCAAAATAAAGTTTAAAATCACCCCTGTCCTAACACTTTTGCACATTACTAGTAGTGTGCAAAACTATTAGGACAGAGGTGATTTTCCTAAAAACCTCACTAAAATTCAAATACAGGGTGAAAAGCTAAGTAAATTGCTAATAAATATTGATTATTTAAAACTAGGTGTAAAAGAAATATATTAAAAAGAAGTTATATTTAATATAGTTCATATTTAATTTTTCCTATTTTCTATTAAACAAATTATTTTGAAACTACTCTATTGAAAATCTATGGGATATTTTTGATAAAAAAATTGATAAATCTAATGTTACTTCGCAAGACACACTTTGGGAACAAATATAAGCTGCTTGGCAGGAGATACCATTAGATAAATTGAAGAAGCTTGTGATGTTAATGCCTGACAGAATAAAGGCTGTGATCAAAGCAAAAAGCTATGATACTAAATATTAAGTTTATTTTGTAACAAGTATTTTTTTTCTTGATAAAGCATTTGTTGAGTAAATCAAATAAAATTACTTTAATTAAATTGTTTATTTTCTGTCAGTATGCCTGATAAAAGATAAAATATTTATTGTCCTAATACTTTTTTGCAGTACTGTATATGTATGTATATATATATATATATATATATATATATATATATGATTATTACTTGAGAACATGTGCAAACTACTACAAAATTGTAAATTTCGTTTCAACATTGAATGAGCATTGTTTTATCAGGTAGGATTGTTTCATGTTGAATGCAATCTTCAGGCCTAAAGATTATGTTCCAAGCATGAAACAGACTCTCATCACTCCGTGTTGATCTCAGTGCCAACTTTTATAGCTCTGTCCTTGGTATTGATGAGTTTTACCCGTCGATATCGCACATAATATATTTTTGTGATATAAACTATGAAGTTCTTCACCAAAAAAAAGGGAATATTCAATACACTCATCTTATCTACAAAAACCAGATAGAGCTTATGTTTTTAATTTTAAGACAGTAAAAAGTAATATGTAACTTTTGTTTTCTATCTCTACATTTTATAAGTGGATATAGCAAAATTAATTACTTCACAAATATATATATATATAATATCACATTAAATTTATTGATATATATATATATATATATATATATAATTACTTTAGAACATGTACAAACTACTACAAAATTGTACGTTTTGTTTCGGCAATGAAAAAACGAAGAGACATTGTTCTTTCAATGTCAAAACAAAATGTACAATTTTGTAGTAGTTTGTACATGTTCTAAAGTAATAATTAATCAAAAATATTCATGGCTCTATTTTTATATTGAGCACTGTTCTAAATTAATGTTTTGAACATTGCAATTATTTTCTTTGTTTCTTATTAATTTGGATATATATATTTATATATTAATAAATATATTTTCTACGTTTAAATCACAACTCAGTTGCACAATCATCAGGTGCATATTATTGGAAAAACTTAATAAAAAATTTGCTAAATCTTTCTTGTCTGTGATACTTTATATATATATATATATATATAGAGAGAGAGAGAGAGAGTGAATTAAATTTTAGTAGTATGGAAAATTATGCCATAGTTATATATATATATATATATATATATAGTCATCTGCAGACAGATCTGTTCCGCCATATCACAGCTTATCAGTACAGTTATATATATATATATATACACACACACACACACATATAATTATCTACAGCCAACAAGGAAGATTTGAGTAATGTTTTAGAAGTTTTTACAGCATCATATAGCCATTTTCAAGGGTGTTTGTGTTACTGGTGTTGTTATTTTTCCTTGTGTTTTGACTATAATAGAAACTACATCAAGACTTTCAACAGCAGCAACCACTAAAATGGCTATCACAAAGAAAAAATAATGACTTAATCAATCTGTTGACATTACACACTACTTCATGCTAGAAAAGAAATTCCTGTTAATACTGGAAAGAGCAGTAACAGTTAGTAGACTTGATAAACCTACCATTGATTTTTGTTAGTGGGTCAATATTTGCCCACAGCTAGGACTCTAACAGAAGCAACCATCCCAGGTCAGAGTAGACTGGAGAACAACAACAATTAAGTGGTGGTCCAACAGTCCTTCAATCTTCCAATCAGAGACCTTGCTGCCAGGCATACTTTATTGTTATACCTAAAATAAAACAAGGTAGTAAAAGAAACCATTATCTACTCATTGCATATATATATATATCTATATCTATATCTATCTATCTATATATATATATATATATATATATATTAATTTATATTTGGGCAGCAACCTTTCCTTTTAAACATGCAGGTCTATTCAGGCAAGCTAGTAGAGACTTGTGTGATTGAAACCTGGGCAGCAAGTATGTGATATGTGTTCTGTTGTTTATAAAAAATAAATATATATATATATATATATATATATAATTGTGATAATGTTTAGCCCCAAAGTTATTGTTTATTCAGTGATTTTACTGATAAAATGTATTGTGGCAAGTAGGTTTTTATCGTAAAGTGCTCAATATTAGGGTGGAGATATAAGTTTCAAGAGAATATCATAACAGTGTCCTTACAAAACTTTGAGGTTGGCATGAACCTGCTCTGTTAAAAAGACAAACTCTTTGTACTTATCAATGCTCTATCTCCACCCTGATATTGAGCACTTTACAATAAGAACCTGCTTGCCAAAATACATTTTATCAATAAAACCACTGCAAAACAAAAAGATTGATGCTAAACATTATCACAATTTAGGCAGCAAATTTTTTTTTATAGATATGTCAGATTGAATAAATTGCAAACATTATGTCTGCTTATTTTTAATAAAATCTGTTCGTACTCACGGATAATCTTTCGCATATTATAATTGAAAGATGCCAGAAATGAGCTGTAACATTGATAGATATCATTATCATTCATTTCTCAAGGTATCCAAGTACTTTCAATTTCTTTCCAAGATCATCTTCAGGGGTGTGAGTTATGGTAACAAAAACCACAAAACTGTGTTGCTAAAGATTACTGTAATTTTTTTCCTGCTTCAAATATAGCGGTTGACAAATTGCTAGCCTTCATTAGAATGTGAAAATTATCCAAAATGGAATTTCTTCACATGTTGTAATATCATGGGCATGCACATGTTAAAGCATGAAAAACTGTTCTTTTTACAAACATTTTTGAATATTACTACAGTATTCATAGCTGATTCTATTAATTGACGGCTTAAGTGTTTTAAAGAATATTACCTCGAGAATTCGTAGTTTGCATTTGTTGTTTTCTTGGTGTAGAATAGTTGTGTTATCAATCATTATTTTTTATATTGTGAGTGTAGACAGGAATGTTGTTGTCGAGGTCTAGAAATAGACAAATGGTCAAACAAGTGTAATGTAAGACATCTAGTTAATGTAGTTGTTGTAAATAAGACATATATATTATTTCTGACATCTTTCAATTATAATACTAGAAAGATTATCCGTGAGTATGAACAGATTTTATTATAAGTAAGCAGGCATAATGTTTGCAATTTATTTAATCTGACATATATATATACACACACATACACAAATCTGATGAGATTATTTAATTTATTGCCCTTCTTATCTTCATAAGTGCTAACACATTTTCCTGATACACAGGTTTGTCTTTAATTTTAATGTGAACAAATCAAAACAAATAGCCATTCAGCGAAACATATTGTATATAGCTTTTTTCCTTTTTTTTCATTATTTTTCGCTTTTTTTTAAATTATTTCACCCCAAGCAAGGTATTAATGCTACTGATGTGAAGAGGGTTACATAAGAGAGTTGAAGTATTAGTCAGGAGAAGAGTGAAGACAAAGACAAACCAGCTACAGGGGATGAAAAAGAAAGGGCAAGAGAAGTATGTGAACACAGGAGTGAAGACAGTTGCAAAGGTAGAGAGAAAGGAAAAGAATGAGAGACACGGGGTGATGTAGAGAGAGCTGAAGTAAGTGGATAAGAAATTTGTATTTAAATTCTTGGAGGTTATAGCCGTCAGGAAAGCAAGTATATGGAGGGGAGTTCCACAGGAAGGAAGCATGAGAAAAGAAGCTGATGGAATAGAATTGTGGCCTGCATTTGGTTGATCTAAGTGTAAAAGGGTGAAAGCTTGTTGACAGTCTGATTGCCTGAGTAAATTCTTATGGAATAAATATCCTGTATTTATACACACACACGCAAATGATTATTCTTGAATGTCATTCTAACCTGAGCAGAGCAGTGCCTGTTAACCTTGCTGATATTAGATAAAACTGCATGTACTGTCTTGAATAAACAAGTTTTTAACAATGAGTGGAAATGCATTACCCTTAAAGCAAAATCATTACAATTATTAACTTAGCTCCGAACAGTGTTTCTTTTAGTTTCTCTTCTTTTCTCGCCTCTTTTGACTTCATCAAACTTTTCATGTTAAATTAAGGAAGCACTTGATTACTCTCTGTTCTCTCATTAACAATTATTTTCTTTCATATTCTTTTGTCTTTTTTTCTCTGCTTCTATTACAGGATCTGTCAATTCTCACACATCAAATGGCAATGCAAGTAGCCAACAAACAAGTGGTCAAACATTGAATAATCAAGTTTCCTCATTACCTCAGCTGCTGACCAATGCTCAAGGCCAGATATTGGCAGTGGGACCACAGGTATGTATTATAAAATATATACTTATTAATTAGATAGATATTATGAATTAAGATAGTTGATTTAGAAATATTGTTATTGTGTCTAAAAAACGTATGAGTAAGGTTGGCAGTCTAATTGTATTTTGATTTTTTTCATAAATGGAAATCAACCTGTTGGTACACATGTTTCTGACAGGCTTGTAATTATGGGCATAAGTGGTTTCATTCTGAAATGTTAATATACAATCTTCAATTAATTGTGCTTGTATATCAGAAATCATTAAACTGCTCCATTCACAGCTTTTTATGCGTAAATCATATATTTTATTTAGAAAAAAAGTGTTTTCTTTTTATAAGAACAAACCAAACAATGACAAAACCAGCAAGCAAAATGGGATCACTATTCTCTTAGAATGATAAAATTACCAAAAAAATCTTTTGCTCAATGCCAAATAAAATTTCCTCACAGAGAAATCTAAAGATAATTTTTTGAGCTACAATATTTTAATATTTATCACTCTGTAACAGTGACTGCTGTACAAAAAGTGTATTTTACTATTGAAGGAGACTATGATCCTTGAACAATAGTCAGTTTGAATTTCATAGTTATGTTGTCACATCTTGCTATGGCAACAGAAAACAACTTTTTTTTTAATCATTTCACCCCAAGCAAAGCAGGACTGCCACTGGCATGCAGGGAGGAGGTTACAAAAAGAGAAAAACTGGGTACAAGGGATACCAAAGAAAGGATGGAATTTAGGAAGATAGTGATGGAAATTGACATTGCATTTAAACTTTTGGAGATTGTAGCTAACAGGGAAGCAAGTATATGGAAATGAGTTCCATGCATGGGATGTGTGAGAAAAGAAACTGTTAGAGTAGAAGTTATATCTGTCTATTTTGATGGTAAAAGTGTGGAACTTTGATGCCAACCTAGCAGCATAAATAAATTTGTGTGGTCAGGGCACTCGGGGAAAAAAGCTCTTCAGAGTAGAAGCTGTGAAAATATTTGTAAAAAAGACAAAGGGAAGCCTCATTTCATCAGTGAGAAAGGGACTGAAGGTGAGCTGCCAAGTCAGGACCATTTACATTGCAGAACCTTCTTTCGGATTTTGTCAAAAACCTAGAGATGAAAAGCAAGAGCACCTAACCAGATATAGCAACAGTATTCAATGCATGGGCAAATGGTAGATTTATGAATGTGCAAGATGGATTCTGACAAGAAAAACTTTCTGGCCTGACAGAGTGAGTTTGAGTTTTGTTTAACGACATATCAACCTCTATTGGTTATTTAATGCCAAAAAGGGTTTTCTTTTTAAATGTTCGGTTATAGTAAGAAGGTTGATTTAGTCAGATGTTGATGAATTTTTTCTTTTAGAAACTGAAAATATTTTGTTTTGTATTCAAAAATATATTGCTGGTAATAATTTTTTTTTCCTTCAAAAATGTGTTACGGTAATATTTTTTTCTTCAAAACAGCATTGTTGGTCATATTTTTATTCAAAAATATATATTTTCTATAAAAGTCTATTTTTATAGTTTCATAGTGTTTTGACCCCAGTTTGGAGGTTAACTATTTGCCCATAGCTGGAACCCTGACAGGTACTACCACCCCTGGGTCAGGGTGGACCTGGGAACAACAGCAATTAAGAGGTGGTTCCATGCTCCTCACAACCTCTCAATCAGAGGCTTTGCTGCTGGATGCAGTTTAAGGTCATACCCAGGACCTTGACAGAGTGACACAACCTTTTTAATGATAGATGCAACCATATATTCAATGTAGTCTTTCCACTTGAGGTCAGTTGAGAGACAGAGGCCAAATGAAATTAACAATAAGAATACTTTAACTGAGAGGCCTTCAAAAAGAATGCAAGGAAAAGTGAAGTAATATTAATAATGCAGTGTGCTTAGTGTTTTAACAGTTAACAGTAGCTTCAAATAAAGTACTATTGTCTATTCTCTCTTCTTTCTGCCTTTACAAGAGCTAGATTAGGCCAAATATGGTTTACTACTGCCATATATGAGCTGCTAAGTCTTGATAAAATCAAAAAGCATCTCCATGTCCTTGGAAGTGATTAATTATTTTTCACCTTGCAATGCTTTTCTCACAGAGAAAATATCATAAGCCACTTGTTATTTCCATGGAAAGTGTTTAGACAAACTGCATACCTTACTTCCACTAGTTCTAGCCATCACAGCCAAGACTCGCCATGCCACACATTTTTCTGACCCAACCTCATTCTCTTTGTATTCTATTGGTGAGGTGTAAGTTCCACTTGAGTAAATTCTTCCCACAATCTTAACATGTTCAGGTTTACAATTAACCATTATCTTCTCCACATATTTGCATAAACTATGCCTCTTACTCACTAACCCACTATCTTGAGTGGCTCTTGTGCCTTGTACATCATTGTAAAACAAAACAAATTTTAAGCTAAGAACATTGCTTTAAAATTGATGTTTAAAGATCACTATAACTTCTGAACCAAATTAATTCACATATAAATATGGTGGTAATTCAGTGTTTCTCGAACTCTGCAAATCTTTTGTGCCATGTCCCTTCAGGACCTCAGTAATTATGGCACTTTACAATTTCCTGTTTTATAGCTCTTAGCAAAGTTAGTTATGTTTTTGCTGCCTCTTGTAATTTTTATTCTGCCAACTATTTTCACAACCTCATTTGGTAGATTATTTGCTACTTTCCTCTGTCCTTCTTGCCTATAATATGCTCAGTGAGTGTTGAATTCTCCAAGTCCTCTTTCCTCATTATGTTGTCTATAAATTTCAATTCTTTCTGGTTCTAAGTGTAAGTATCTTTTTGCTCACACGTTCAGTCCATGATATACCCAACATCTTTCTCACATTTCTTTTGTCTTAAGTCTCTTCTTCAACTGTGAGGTCATTATTCAACATTTGCTGTCATATAGGAGAGCTGTTGTTACATAAAAATTCAGTACTCTTTTCTTTGTCACTGAATCAATTTATGCATTTTCAGGATGTTGCTGATGATGTCTCTCCACAATCTCCTGTCTTTGTAGCTATTAGTAAAGAATTCATCAGTCCCATGATTCCAGAATCTTAAGTTATAATGAATAGGCTTATTTATTATTGGCAAGATTCCAATAGTTTTTACCTTGATTAATAAATAAACTACATTCCTTAATTCACTGCTTAGACACACCATCCGATGCAATTTTGACTCTGCATTTTTACATGGTTTTACTTTAGTGGCAACGTTTGTGAGTAACTTTGATGTATAAATTTTACTTTCTATTTTTGGTTGGTTTGTTTTATTTTGCTTTATTGCATATCAACCTCAGTGGGTTATTGTTATGTCATCATTGAGTTGAACAAAGATAAGACATTCAAGAGATATAATGTTGCTTGAACTTGACATAGTCTTGCTGTAATCTGTAGTAGAATATGAAATTTGCTTAAGGTTACAAGTCTTGAAACTGTCTCATAACAATTTTCAGTATCAATATTATACTATTTGGTCAAGTTCACATCACCCTCTGAAGAGGTTCACACTCCACCCACGTCTATTGAACAGGTGAAAAGGCTCATCCCTTGTTCCCTGTTTAGGATGTGGTTTCCGGCTTTCTCTTTTCTCTTTTCCCTTTTCCAATATTTTCACGCTTACATAGCCCCCTGCACATCAGTGGCGTTACTACCTTGCTCGTGGTGATATGATTAGAAAAAAAATAAAAAGAGGTGTGTACATCTCCACAACATCCCCAATTTTTGATAAAACTTTTGGCAGACATAAAGCAGACTACCACCACGTTTAATTTTGTTGTTTTTCTTTTCTTTTTTTTTTTTCCAGCACAGTCCTATCGATTACACCCTTAGCTTTAAGATTGACAAAAAAAAATTTTTTTAAATTTCAATATCTAAACATTTTCTGTGGGGGGATCAGTTTCTCATACAATGTTATAGTAAATCAATCCCCCATTTTGAAACCAGTCACTGGTACAACATTACCACCACCTGTAAATTTGTTCATTATCAAATTTTTTGGACTTTTTTCAGTGCAATATTATCTTTTACATCGTAAACTTTATGAATGACAAAAAATTTTGCAAAAATTTAAATATTTAAATGATTTTAAAGGGGGATCGGTTTCTCATACAACTTTATAGTGGGTTTAAAATGGAGGATCGATTTATTTTAATGTTGTATGAGAAACTGACCCCCCACAAATTTGTTTAAATATTGTAAATTTTCAAATTTTTTTCTTGGTAATCAAAAAGTTCAAGTAACACTTGATAGAACTGCATTAAAAGAAAGTAAAAAAAAGAAAAATAATGAAATTAACATAAACAAAGCAACCCCAGTGTGAGTGGATTGAAAATGGCAGATCGATTTACTTGAAAGTTATATGAGAAACTGACCCTCTGCCAAATTTGTTTAAATATTGTAATTTTTCAAAGTTTTGTTGATAATCGGAAAGTTTAAGTAAAAATCTATAGGACTGCACTGCAAAAAGTTTTAAAAAAATGAAAAACAATGAAATTAAACCTGGTGGTAGTCTGCTTCAGGTCCACCAAACTTTTTGATCTATTTCTAATATTTCAACATTTTGTTTACCCTTGCATTGTATCATAGTATTTGTTTTAGAAATAGGCACTTCAAAAGTACCATAAAGTATGCCCATTGATAAATGAAAATCTACTGTTGCTTATTTTAGGCATATCTAAATTTCAATTGATTTACATGTCATTTATGCCAGGCTCGTCCATCTTCGACGATGTATATCATACTAAAATGCATTGAATTATTTTTTCTTTCTGCTCATCTTCCTTTCCAGCCTGAAAGTTTTTAATGAAATTTTATCACCAATTTTAAATAAACTGACAGTTTGAAATTTTGTTATTATTTCTAGGCAGTAATTTGTCAAAATAGATCTCACTTTTCAGCAGGTGACATTTTCATGGTGACATTTGCATTTGACGACATTTGATACACTCAAAAGTCCCTATCTCCCAGTTCCAAGCCTTTAGCATTTCTTAATGCTCTTTTGAATGTGTCAACAAACCTCTCAACTTGACAATTCAATTTTAGATGATAAAACAGTGTTATCGAATGCTCAACCACATAATTTTTGCAGAAATTTTTAAACTCACTAAAAGTCAACTGATTTCCATTATCAGATACCACACTGCCAGATACTCCAAGCCTTGCAAAAAGTTTGCATAAGAATCTAATTGATACTGTAGTAATCAATTTTTTATACTTCAATATCTCGGGCCATTTTGTGAGACTGTTTGCCACAATTAAATAGTATGAACCATTTAGTGGTCCAGCAAAATTCATATGTAGTCTTATCCAATACTCCGCTTGCAACTTTGTTAGTTTTTTTAAAGTTAGTCTAGCCAGTTCTATTCCAACTTTGTTCATTTATGATTTTAACATCACAACCAGTGTTCCCTCCAGTTATGGGTTAAATAACAGGACAGATTGGGTTCTATAGCCTTGACTGGCAACCAGTCTACCGCAGAAAGCAATGGCAACCTACTGCGGGATAATCTTTTGCCCAATCAGTCATGTCTCTTTCAAGTCATAATCACCCAAGCGTGTATCATGTATGGCACTTAACTGACTGACTGACCAGTGTTAAATTGAAATCTCACTGTATTGTTGTTCATTTTTACTGTAAAAAAATATTCTAATACTTGAATTTTACAGTTTTTAACTGATAGCATTACTTTCAGCAAGTTAGTTTGTGTATTTCTTTTTGACTTGCAGTATCTTGTGACCTATTTTTCTACAATTAAAATAATTTTGGTTTTAAAATGGACAGTCCTTTCTTAAATTAAGCATCCTACAGTCATAGCATAGATTAAGTTTTACAGTATTTGTATTTCAGATTTTTCCATTTTTGTAGTACTATCGTATTTCCTGTCTTTTTTTCAGACTAGCTGTACTTCTGACGGGATGTGCGTTGTGGTGCAGTGGATATCAGCTTGGAATGAGAAATCGAGGAGCCGAGTTCGAATTCCAAGCTGATATCCACTGCACCACAGTTGAATTCATTGCATTCACTTACACGCAAATACCCTTGGGAAAGGTCTCTTCACTCTGTTATGGGTTAAATAACAGGACAGATTGGGTTCTATAGCCTTGGCTGGCAACCAATCTACCGCAGAAAGCAATGGCAACCTACTGTGGGATAATCTTCTGCCCAGTCAGTCATGTCTCTTTAGAGCATGATTGCCCAAGCGTGTTTCACGGATGGCACTTGACTAACTGTACTTCTGACATGCTACAAAAGAAGTGAATTTTTTTCAACAAAAATCTTTGATAATAACGACACAGTTTTGTTAAATGACCCTTTTTCTGGAGTATTCAGCAAAATGAAATTCAGATATTTTTCATGTTCAGTGGGGTACAAATTTATTAATAGAAAACGCACCTTCTTTTCATCTGATCCTTTTTGACATTCTTCTCTTAAAATGGCCTTGTACTTTCTAAAGTATAATGTGTATGTAATATTTTCTTCTGGGACATACCTGAATTCACGAATTGAATTAGCAACTTAGTCTTGCGAAAATGAATTTGAAAGTAATGTCTTTTCTTTGCATTTCCAGGATTTCCTTTCTCTGTTCTTGCATTTGTTGTAACAATGTCTTCTGGAATTCTTCCTGTTGCTGAAACATCAGCTTTAATTCTTCCTTAGTGTATTATGTTTGCACAATCTAGGAAGAAAATTTTTTCTTTCTTTTTTGAATGACTTTGAATTCTGCTGCAACTGTTGTGGTAAGCAAGAGAGGTTTTTTTTTTCCAGGTGTGTTTGAATCCTCTCACCAATGTTTTGTCTTCATTGCATTGATCAAAGATAACACAAGAAATATAATTCACTTGAAGTCAACGTACAATACTGGCCATAATTATTAGGCCACTCCAGTTTAAAAAAAGAATATGTATTTCATACTATTTTTAGTATTTATTGCCAAGTGGATAATTCTAAATGAAGATAGAATGGTTCTTTTGTTAATACTGCACAAAAAACATGTGCATCAACTGAACCATTCTGGTGTCCAGTTTTTGTGCTCTCTTCCCCATACTAGTCTCTTCTTATTGGTTGGCTGAAGCAAAGGCTTCCTGGCTGCCTTGTAAAATTTTACAAAGTAATAATAATGGAGTGTACAACAGTTTAAACTCTGTGAATATGATAAAAAAGAGGACAGCAGTTTGAACAGTGTAAATAGTTACAATGCCTTTTCTCAGAAATATAAGATCTTTGTAGTGAAATATTTTTAATGTTATTCAATATTTCTAAGTAAAATTTTTACATACTAATTCTATTATGAAAATCTATATAATAATAACAAAAAATTTTAAAGGTTTACATACATAGATATAGATTAACAGATAAACAGATATAATTTCTAGCACTAGTAGGAAAGTCTTCTCCTTCTTCTATGTGCCTTGTTCTTTCAGAACGTAGGTGATTATGGCTTTCCACATCTCCCTATCCCTGGTTGCACTTAGTACGCTTTCTCCTGTTACACCACACAACCTCCATTCTGTCATCCACCTAATCAGGCCTTTCAAATATGTTATCTGCTGCTTTTCCCTGTCTCTTTTTCTCTCTATCTGGCCTGTTAGTATCAGGTTCTCCAAGACCTCTTTCCTCATTGCATGTTCCAGGAACTTCAGCTGTCTCTTCCTGATGCTCAGTATTAATTTCCTTTTTGTTTCCATCCTTTCCAAAATTAACAGTTATTTTTGAGAAAGGTAATATTAGCTGTTTCCTTGTTGACATTTATTCACTGAGCTGTCAGCCCGACTTTCAGTTGAAACTCATGAAATCATTCTTAAAACAATTTTTCAGAAAAATAGGTTTCTCGGGTTCACTGTTATTGCCCTTTCCAGTATTGATGGTGGTTTTCCTTAACCTTTTCATTTTTAGAAAATATTCACTCAGTGTTGTGCTCGGTTAAATTGTTATTGTTAATAATATTGTTTAAATTGTTATTGAATTTTCCTCTTAAAACAAGTTTTCAAGAAAATAGATTTCAGTAGCTGCCATTACTCTTTCCAATATTAATGGGAGTTTCCATCCTAACTTTTTCTTTTTCAGTAGTTTGGAATGTCAGCATCTTAATTAGGTCATTATTTTTTCTTTGAGTTACAAGTAATATCTGTTTTAGTTGTTGCTGTGATTGAAAGTTCTCAAGTTTCTATTATTTGGTGATCCTGGGTATGATAATAAACTGCATCTGGCAGCAAGGCCTCTGATTGGAAGGTTGTGAGAAGCATGGAACCATCTCTTAATTGCTGTTGTTTCTAGGTTCACCTTGACCTGGGGTGGTAGCACCTGTTAGGGTCCCAACTATGGGCAAACAGTTAACTCCCAAATAGGGGTCAAAACACTATGAAAGTATAAAAATAGACTTTTATAGAAATATATACATAAAAATACTTTTATAAAAAAAATATACATTTTTGAAGGAAAAATATCACCAACAATACATTTTTTTTAAGGAAAAAATTATTACCAGCAATACATTTTTTAATACAAAACTGGAAGACATCTTCAGTTTTCTAAAATAAAAATAATAAAAAAATTTTTTTCATCAAAATCTGACTAAATCAAGTTTCTCACTATAATTGAATATTTTAAAAAAATCTTAAAACCCTACCTTTTTGGCATTAAATAACCCATACAGGTTGACATGCCACGAAACAAAACTCAAATTGTATTATTTGGTACAGTTTTTTGTGATTCTGTACCACTGATCCATAAGGTTTGAAGAAGTATAGTTTTTGTCAAGACCCATAGGCTTCACTCACTCAAAGTCATTATTAACCACTGATTTTAGAAAATGGTTGTATACAACTGAGTTTGGATATTTCTGAATGTGTTCAGTGACATGCTTGACTTCCATATGAAAGTTTCGATCTGACGAGGCTATTTAAGAACATGACTATGTAGTAAACCAATTCATGATTTTGGATAAAACATGTTTCCATATAGTTAATTTTAACTCTTTATTTCAAAAGAGAACGATAACTATGTAAAATAACTAGCAGATATAATATCTGTTTATTTCAACAATTTTTTGGAAACTTTTTAAGTAGCATTTTCTCTGCTATGTTATTTTTTGTTTCTTATTTTGTCTTTTCTAGCACATATGCCCCCTAGGTGTGAATTTGCACGAGATACTAGATTGGCAACTAGATCCCACCCCTTTACAATGAAACCAACAAAATGTAACTGCAATTTCTACTCCAACAGCTTCTTTTCTCGCACTTCCCGCCTGTGGAATTCCCTTCCGCATGATTGCTTCCCCGACGGCTACAACCTCCAGGAGTTTAAATGTAAGGTCAATAGACACCTCCTAACACACTAACTCGTACACATTCCCTCCAACACTCTCCCTACGTACCTCCTAACTCATCTATCACACTCCTTCTGACATTTCCTATACCCAATCGCTCTATGTAACCCCCTGCGCTATAGTGGCAGTGGACTGCCTTGCTTGGGGTGATATGATTAAAAAAAAAATGTGCATTATGGTGCAGTGGATATCAGCTTAAAACAAATCAGAGAGACGAGTTTGAATTCCAGTTGATTTCGTTGCATTCATTTACACACAAATACCTTTGGGAAAAGTATTGATCCACTTCTTCCCTCCAATTATTAGTCAAATAACAAACAGAACAGATTGGGTTCTATAACCTTGGTTGGCAACCAGTCTACCACAAAAAGTAATGGCAACCTACTGCAGGAATATCTTCTGCTCAGTTAGTCATGTGTCTTTCAAGACATGATCACCTAAGCATGTATCACGGATACTTAACTGACTTACTAGTAGTTTCATGATCACAAGACCCGTACTATATTGGGGTCATAGGAGAAAGATAGCCTGATGGAGCTGAACTCTTTCTAGACTGGTTTAAATTTAGAGTTTTCTTTCTCCAAGCCTGGTTGTTAACCAAAGTTATAGTACCCAGTTTGTCATGCTATTTGACACTAGCTGGGTGAAGTAATAGATTTATACATTTCCCCAAAGGTATCTGTGCATGTAAATATACTAAACTCAAGTAGAACTCTACACTCCAATTTCTCATTCAGAGTTTCTATCCATTAAACCACCCACATATCTCTAGTTTTGAGATGGTCATAAATATTAAAGTCAGTTTCTACCTCAAAAGACATATCTTCTTCTTCTATGTGCCCTGTCCCTCCAAGACATAGGCGATCATGGCTTTCCACGTTTCCCTATCCCTGGTGGCTCTGAGCACACCTTCTTCTGTCACACCATGCAATCCTCGTTCTGTCATCCACCTGATTAGGTCCTTCAAATATGTTGTCTGTTACTTTCCCCTGTCTCTCTTTCCCTCTATCTGGCCTGTTAGTATCAGATTCTCCAAGCCCTCCTTCCTCATTACATGTCCCAGGAACTTCAGCTGTCTCTTCCTGATGCTCAGTATTAATTTCCTTCCACCTGACTAAATTCCAAAACAAGTATAAGATTGTTGACCAGTTTTTGCTATTTTGGTGACATGTTAAGTGCAGGTAGATGTGCAGAAGCAAGTTAAATATCTTGTGTAGGATCAGGCTGGAAAAAATTTAGGGAACTTTTGCCCCTTTTAACATCTCAAGTATTTTTGCATATGATGAAAGGAAAACTATGTAGGGCTTGTGTTAGAAGCGTTATGCTATATGGTAATGAAACCTGGCTGTTTAAGTAAGTTGATATTGCTCAAACTGAGATGCAAATGGTACAGTGAATGTGCAATAGGGATCTTAGAGATAGAAAATTATCATAGGATTTCATAAATGGGCTGGGTATTGCTAATATCAACTGGAGTTCAAATTCCAGTTGAATTCCTTGCATTCACTTACGTACAAATACCCTTGGGAAAGGTATTAATCCATCTCATCCCTCCAGTTATGGGTTAAATAACAGGACAGTTTGGGTTCTATAGCCATGGTCAGCAACCAGTCTACTGCAGAAAGTAATGGCAACCTACTGCAAGATAATCTTCTGCCCAGTCAGTCATGTGTCTTTCAAGACATGATCACCCAAGTGTGTATCATGTATGCTACTTTACTCTTGCTAATATAACAGAAGTTATGCATCAAACATAACTTAGATGATTTGGGCATGTTGAGAGAATGAACATAGAAAACCCAGCGAGCAGTTGTAAGTTTATTGAGGTCGATGGTCAAAGTGAGATAGGTAGACCATGTAAAACATGAACTCAGCTTATCAAAGACAATTTAAGGAAGTTGAGATTACAGCCAGGCCTGACACAAAATCTTCTTCTTCTTCTTCTATGTGCCCTGTCCCTTCAGGACGTAGGTGATCATGGTTCTCCACGTTTCCCTCTCCCTTGTGGCTTTTAGTATGTTTGCTCCTGTTACACCTCGCAACTCCTGTTCCGTCACCCACCTGATCAGGCCCTGCAAATATGTTATCCGCTGCCTTCCTCTGTCTCTCTTTCCTTCTATCTGGCCAGTCAGTATCAGGTTCTTCAAGCTATTCTTCCTCATTGCGTGTCCCAGGAACTTCAGTTGTCTCTTCCTGATGCTCACTATTAATTTACTTTTTGTTGCCATTCTTTCCAACACCTCATCGTTGCTTGCATGCTCAGTCCACAATATCCGCAGCATCATTCTGTAGAACCACATTTCTGCTGCTTCCAGTTTTGTCTTCGTTTTCAATGATATTGTCCAGCATTCACTGTCGTATTGAAGAACTAACATCACATAGCAATCCAGCACTCTTTTCTTTGTTTTTAGTAAAAGTTTCCTGTGTTAGTACTTTACTCAGCTTCTGGAACATGTCCTTTGCAATGCCAATTCGCCTTCGGATCTCTGTGTCGCATTTTCCATCTCCTGTTAGAACACTTCCTAGGTATTGAAATTTTTGTACTTGCTTGATTCTGGTATCCCCCACCTGTATTTGGCATTTTGGGTTCAGTTTGCCTGGAAAAGAGCCATACAGAAAACTTTGTCCAACCCATGCTCACATTGAAATGGATGTTAAACAATGATGATGCTACTGATGATGAAGTACTATATAAAATGATTTGGTTAACAAGATTATATATATATATATATATATATATATATATATATTATTCCTCTTGCTTTATTTTTTTCTTATCTACATTTTGAAATATGTCCTGAGTAACTCTTTTTATATTCAGATCTAACTAAGCAATGTTATCAATATGGTTATTGAATTAACTGACATTTTACCATCAGAGGTACAACATTTAACCTTATTTATCAACATGGACTGCTGTCATGGTCTTTATGATAGAGTTCATGGAACTGTTCCAAAAGATGTCTGTATCAGTCTGTTTTCTTTGCTTGCCTGATACACTAATGACTTACTATCCGCTTGTCTCTGACTCCATGTAGCCAGCACCACAATCATGCCACAATGGGATATTTATTCACTTTGCAGGACAGACACAGATGGGCAAAATGTCAAGCTGTGTTCAATATGGCTGTCTGAAAAATTATATATTCTATGAAGCTTTCCTCTTGCTGGCTTTAGCATCTGTATACTAGAGCAAAAAGTTGTTTGGCAAACATTGATGGCTTTATTTTTTAGATCTTAACTGAAAAGAAAAAAGATGCTATTTTTTTTTCATTCATTTTTTCTTTGAATGTTCTTAATATTCTCAGAAGTAATTTTGCAGTTATTAAAAATGTACAGTTCCTGTAGAAATGTATAATTATGTAATGCGTTGTAAATAATCAAGAATGATCTCTCATTGTTTTATCACTTTCCTCTTTGAGAGAGCTATTTCTGTTTATTGAGATTATGAAAGGATACTATCCGCAAACCTTGTATTCTCAGTTCAGCAAAGTTTTCTTAAAGCCTATGACTGTGTACTTTTGCCATTATATAATGTACATAGTATACTTGAGTAGTTCTATTGTACTAGATTGACAGCAAGGTCTCATCATTTTACAGTCAAAATGAACAAACGTAACCGGAAGTTCTGTGCTTACAGTTTCTTTTCTCATGTGTGTAACTCTTTTAGTTTCTTGGTTTCCAGTTACCTTTAACCTTCAAAAATTTAAATGCTAATTGTTATCTTCTTTCTTTTTAATTCCTGTTCTTTTATTGTTCTTTTTTTTTTTTTTTAATCATATCACCCCAAGCAAGGCGGTAACGCCACTGATGTGCAGGGGGCTACATAAGAGTGAGAAGATTAGAAAAGAGAAAAACCGGAAACCGCATCCTAAACAGGAAACAAGGGATGAGCCTCTCCACCTGTTCAATAGACGTGGGTGGAGTGTGAACCGGGCGATAGTTTAGTCTCTCTACTCCAATTGAAAAAACAGTGAGAAGATTAGAAAAGAAAAACCGGAAACCGCATCCTAAACAGGAAACAAGGGATAAGCCTCTTCACCTGTTCAATAGACGTGGGTGGAGTGTGAACCGGGCGATAGTTTAGTCTATCTACTCCAATTGAAAAAACAGTGAGAAGATTAGAAAAGAAAAACCGGAAACCGCATCCTAAACAGGAAACAAGGGATAAGCCTCTTCACCTGTTCAATAGACGTGGGTGGAGTGTGAACCGGGCGATAGTTTAGTCTATCTACTCCAATAATAATGTTTTCTTTTTCTCTTATTTTCTCGCACTCAGTAACCCCTCGTATCTTAGTAGCTTTACCATTTTGCTTGAGTTAAAATGATAAAAAAATATTCTCATATCAGTTATACACATATATTTTTACTGAATACACAAATATACAAAAAAAATATTCTTGTTATTAATATTTGACCTAGCAAGTAGATACATCATATGTTATACAAGGACTTTTGATAAAATATTCCTTTAGCCAGATCAAAACTAAAATTGTCATATAAAAAGCTTTTGACAAGATAATTTGAAAAAACTGCAGCTGATGGCAATCCTGCATATTATTTTGAAAAGTGGAAGAAATGCTGGAATAGACCTAATCCAGTCATTCCTCTCTAACCACACATTGAAGGTGGTATTAAACAGACATGCCTCTCATAACTACCATACAAACGCAGGTGTCCCTCAAGGTTCTATCCTAGGTCCTACGCTCTTTCTGATCTGCATCAATGATCTCCCCGATGCCATAACATCCCAAGCAGGCATGTACACCGATGACACCACAGTTTATTCTCGCCTCGATCAAAAATCTGGTGTGTGCGACAAGGCAAACCTCGCTGCCGAGCTTGAAAAGAACCTCCAATCCGTAGTGGACTGGGGTAAGAAATGGCTTGTAAATTTCAATTCTTCCAAAACGAAGCTGCTATCAATTAACCACCATAGCCAACTGCACATACCCCCCATTAGCATGGAACAGGCTTGCCTCCCAGAGAGTAAAACACTATGCCTGCTTGGCCTCACACTCTCAGCAGACCTCAAGTGGAATGACTATATTGAATCCATTGCAAAATTCACTGCTATGAAAGTTGGTTCCCTGTGCAGTGCCTGGAAGTTCTTTCCATCTGAAGCTATCCTGCACATATATAAATCTACCATCCGCCCGTGTATTGAATACTGCTGCCACATCTGGTCGGGTGCCCCTGCTATTCTCCTCGGGATTCTTGATAAAATACAACAGAGAATCAGTAACGTGATCGATACCGACTTGGCAGACCGGCTGCAGTCACTCTCTCACCGGCATGACATGGCTTCCCTGTGCCTCTTCTATAAATACTTTCACAGCTTCTGCTCAGATGAACTTATATCACTGGTGCCCCCAGGTATGAATTTGCACGAGATACTAGATTAGCAACTAGGTCCTACTCCTTTACAGTGAAACCGATAAAATGTAATCACAATTTCTACTCCAACAGCTTCTTTTCTTGCACTTTCTACCTGTGGAATTCCCTTCCACATGATTGCTTCCCTGACAGCTACAATCTCCAGGAGTTTAAATGTAAGGTCAATAGACACCTCCTAACACACAAACTTTCACACATTCTCTCAAACACTCTTCCTATGTACCTCCTTACTCGTCTATCACACTCCTTCTGACATTTCCTATATCTAATCGGTCTCTCAGCACCTTCCCCTATGTAACCCCCTGCACTATAGTGGCAGTGGAATGCCTTGCTTGGGGTGAAATGATTAAAAAAAAATGTGATGTCCCCAAAAGAATTTTTTTAGTTAGTATTAAATGGCTGGATATTTATCAAAACAACCCTTATATATATATATATATATATATATATTGTAATATAATTAGTTTAAAATTTTTGTGACACAGAATTTCCTATTTTTTGTAATCATATTTTTACTATAACTCCAACTTCAAATAATCATTTTTTGGGTTTCCTTTCTTCACATTATTGTGTGCATGTGTGTGTGTGTATATATATATATATATATATATATATATATATATATTATAAGAAAGTGAAAGAATGGGCAAATTAAAACTCACTGTTGAATAATTCACAAATTTAGTTGATAAAATAAATGTTACAAGCAAAACTATCACTGAAAAACTGAAAATTAATGACAAAGTAAGCTTGCTGCTAAAGAGGCTTCTCTTCTTCTTCTATGTGCCCTGTCCCTTCAGGACGTAGGTGATCATGGTTCTCCACGTCTCCCTATCCCTTGTGGCTTTTAGTATGTTTGCTCCTGTTACACCTCGCAACCCCCGTTCCGTCATCCACTTGATCAGGCCCTGCAAATATGTTATCCGCTGCCTTCCTCTGTCTCTCTTTCCTTCTATCTGGCCAGTCAGTATCAGGTTCTCCAAGCTCTCCTTCCTCATTGCATGTCCCAAGAACTTCAGTTGTCTCTTCCTGATGCTCACTATTAATTTCCTTTTTGTTGCCATTCTTTCCAACACCTCATCGTTGCTTGCATGCTCAGTCCACGATATCTGCAGCATCCTTCTGTAGAACCACATTTCTGCTGCTTCCAGTTTTGTCTTCGTTTTCAATGATATTGTCCAGCATTCACTGTCGTATTGAAGAACTAACATCACATAGCAATCCAGCACTCTTTTCTTTGTTTCTAGTGAAATTTTCCTGTGTGTTAGTACTTTACTCAGCTTCTGGAACATGTCCTTTGCAATGTCAATTCGCCTTCGGATTTCTGTGTCACACTTTCCATCTCCTGTTAGAACACTTCCTAGGTATTTAAATTTTTGTACTTGTTTGATTCTGGTATCACCCACCTGTATTTAGCATTTTGGGTTGCACCTTTTGCTGATGACCATGCATTCAGTTTTTTTTAAGTTTATTTGTAGTCCTTTTTGTCACTCTCCACTGCTACCTTCTGTAGGAGGTCTTGTAGTTTCCTTTCCGTATCTGCAATCAGCACTGTATCATCTGCATACCTTATGTTGTTCAAGTTGTGGCCTCCAATAGCAAATCCTGGCATGTCATCTAGGGTCCTTAAGATATTCTCACTGTACAAGTTGAAAAGATCCAGTGAAAAGACACATCCTTGTCTTCCGCCGCTTTCTATCTTTGTAAATTTGCTGAAATCATTACCTATCCGTATGCAGGCCGTTTGCTGCCAGTAGAGATTTTTGATTACTCTGATGTCTTTCCCAAAAATATCAAGGCTGCCGAGCATCTCCATGCATAACTTTAAAAGATTACAAACCTAATTTTGAGTCAAATCTACCCACTAAAATTATCGACCCCACGAGGCCAGAAAGAGGAATAATCAGTAAAATTATTTTTGAATGGATCAATAACCAAATCAAAAAGAACCTTGGATTACTACAGTGGACTAATACAACTGGTGTCATAAATTGGTTTTGCAATATAAAAGATAAAACAATGGTACTTTAATCCAATGTGACATAGTTGACTATGACCTGTCAATTTCCAAGGAACTCTTCACCTTGGCACTGGAATTCGCCACACATTATTTGGACTTAACTAAGGATTATATTATTATAACAGCCACTAAGACATCCATCTTTATCCACAACCAAGAACAATGGTTAAAAAATAATTCTGGTGATGAATTTGACATGCTAGTCCCAATCACATTTGAACCCAGTTGTAAACAAGGTTTTTGGACTTATTGTTCACTGATTTTTATCATAACTCCACCTGTTTTACATTTTAATTAGTCATTTTTCTGCCTGGAGAAATTATGTATTTTTAAAAGTAAGGCAGTTGGGTTAGGGGGAATTACTGTAATTTATGCTGAAATATTTGTTTAGCAAATGTTTTTGAATTTATTGAATTGTGAATGATTTTACTTTAGAAATGCATTGAAAAATGAGCAAAAAATGAATAGTCAGTGGTCTAGAGTTAATGCAAGAATTATTGACAAAATAGGGAATTGTGTGTTTAAAATATCAACAAAACTCAATTGTGTTATGAATATATTATATTTGTAAGCAGCAAACAGAAGAAAGAAAATGTATGGCTATCTCAGTGCTTTGATGGTTCTCTTTTATAATGCTTATGTTTTAATCGGTGCTTCCAGTTGAATGAAGTGATATCCTTTTAAGTATGCTGTTCTTATAATGAGACCTTGTTTCTTCTCTACAATGTGTTGGGAATGCAATTCTACTGCTCAGACAATGATTTGGTTGGGCTTCTTTACATGCTGAAGTCGTCTTTTTTTTTCTTGGATAATAGTTTCTTGCCTTTTATTTCTACCACACGACTCATCCAGGATTGGAAGCAACCCTTTTGTTAATCTATTTCAGTAATCCTTAACATTAATGGACTTTTCACGTTGTATCGAATTGTCAGTATCATTTTCAGCTTTGTATCATCTCAGTTGAAGGTCACTTTAAGAATTTTCACAACCTGTCCCAACCCACCTGTTAAAAATCTGTTACTTGAAATGTGTGGCCAATTCTCCAAATTTTAAACAATAGAATCTGGATATTCACCAACTTAAAAGTTTCTGAATATCATGTCAAGACTTTACTGCTTGACTTCATGGCTTTGCTTTGCAATGTTTATTTTGTATTTTCTTTAAACAGGCATGGGGAGGTACTGCTAAACTGTTGGCTTGGAAGGCTTCTCCCAGATATTAAAATGCTGCCTCTTAGCACATGATTAAGGATAGTTTTCTTGGACTCTGTAACCTACTACTACAATGTATGATATGGTCAGAAGTCAGTTGCCCATTTGAATTGTAGCTAAAATTGAGGAGAAAAATGGATCTGTTATGTTTGTCTTGAAATTTCACTCACCTTTAGTTCTGGGAGACTGGTAAGCTCTACATCTGTAGTTTAATTGCTGGCTGGAATAAGCACTAAATTTATGACACTGCCTTCTCTTTTTTTACCCTCTATCTGTGGACTGATTCAGTGAGAGTAGTCACTGAGAAAATCTTGTGGTGTCAAAACAGTTTGTCGAAAATCTCTATTATGTATTTATCAGATTATTGCAAAATTTTGTGCTTGATTTTCATTGTTAATATAAAATGAGTCTCACTTGACAGTTTTACTACTTGATATCTGGTGCATTCTAGATTGAAAATTTTAATTGTTTAGTTGCAAGTCGGATTTTGTTGAATGTTGATTTTTTTGTCCAGAAATGAATTCTTTAAAAGGTGATTGATTAGAAGATTGTGAGGAACATGAAACCACCTCTTAACTGCTGCTGTTCCCAGGTCCACCCTGACGTGGAGTGGTAGCACCTGTTAGGGTCCCAGCTATGGGCAAATAGTTAACCCCCAAACTTGGGACAAAACACTATGAAAGTATAAAAATAGACTTTTATAGAAAAAGATATATTTTTGAAGAAAAGATTATTACCATAACACTTTTTTGAAGGAAAAAAATATTTTCAGCAAAACATTTTTGAATACTAAACTAGAAGACATTTTCAGTTTTCTAAAATAAAAAAAGAATAAAAACAAAAATTTTCATTAAAATCTGAATAACTAAATTCTCACTATAATTGAACATGAAAAAAATACTTAAAAACCCCACTTTTTTGGCATTAAATAACCCACAGAGGTTGATATGCTCTTAAACAAAACTCAAACTTAAAGATGTGATTTTCTAAGCACAGCTTAGATGTTGCACTAGGCCGTAAATATGGGGCACCCAGTGATGATTGAACTCACTACTCAATTGTAATGATTTCAGCAAGTCAAGCTCATTAAACATTACTCCACATTGAGATGCCCATTTAATGTCTTAAAGATGAAGGATGAAAAGTTGCACTTATGCTCTATGAAATTCAGAAAGGTGGAAGCATCGGAAGTGTGACAGAAAAGCATTTAGAAGTTTTATTTCAATCAGGACCCAGCTCTTGGGATTGTAAATATTTTCTCATAGGGATTTTGACCTAAACGGTCAACCATACTTTGGACAAACTTCTGACATAAATAGAGAAGCGCAAGATCATCATGATGTATTTCTGTTGTTTGAATTTAAGACTAGTTTCTATATATTAGTAAAATTAAGGATTGTTCAAGATGTGTCTTCATTATTATTACATATGTCATTGAAACTAACATTTTCAGTTTCTGTCTATATTCTAAGATGCGGTATTACATTATTTGGACTGTTGTCCTCATCTTTTTTGTCATATTCACAATGTTTTGGCCATTGTATGCTCTGTGCTTCTTCAAGATCTGTCAATGTTTCTTAGATGATTTATTGCAATTATTTACATTATTTATATTGTTTGGACTGTTGTCATCATCTTTGTTTCCATATTCACAATATTTCAGCCATTATAAACTCTGACCTTCTTCAGTATTTCTCTATATTTTTGAGATGATGTATTGTAATTATTTACATTGTTGCAATTGTTTGGACTGTTGTTCTAATCTTTGTTGCCATATTCACAATGTTTCGGCCATTGTATGCCCTGACCTTATTCAGGTGATTGGATTTTTGAACTAAACTCTTCATTTCAATTGGTTCCATGAGTCATACCACTTCTTGATGTCTTAGTTATTTCCCTTTAACTCTCTAAGTTCTTATTCTCTATTGCTATAGCCAGGTATTGTAACACAGGAGCCTGCTTCCATCTGTGTGATAGGGCAGTTTTGTACTGGTGCTTCATCTCTTAAGATTTGGGCAACTTTATTGATCATACCACAGCTCTGACTTTTGATTGCTTCCCATAATTTTTACAACAGTGAGGCTTAGTTATTGTGGCATCTTTGACCAGGAAACCCATAAACACTACACTGGTTCCAGAAGAAACAACATCATTGAACAAGCCGAAAGTTTGACTTATCTTTTTGGGTGGTGAGAAATCATTGTACCACAACTGTTTGTGTCTCTGGGTCAGTGAACCCATATTTTATCCTGTGTTATTCAGTCATTCAGTTAAATACTATACTTGATACACATTTGGGCAATCATGTCTTGAAAGAGACATGACTGGTTGTGCAGAAGATTTTCCCATAGTAGGTTGCCATTTCTTTCGGCAGTAAACTGGTTGACAACAAATGCTATAGAACCCAATCTGTTCTGCTATTCATAGCTGGAGGGAGAAGAGATGGATGAATATCTTAAGTGTATTTGTGTGCAAGTGAATGCAACAAATTCAACTGATTTCCCATTCCAAGCTAATATCCATTACACCATAGTATATTTCCTTTCTTATTAGTCAGCTCAAAGATATTCAGGCTTACGGCCATATCACGTTAAATATACCAGTTCTCACTCGATCACCAAAGTTAAGTAACATTGAGCCTGGTCAGTACTTAGATGGGTGACCGCTTGGGAATACCAGGTGCTGTAAGTGTTTTGTGACAGATGTGCGTGCCTACTGCCATATCACATTGAATACACCAGTTCTCACTCGATCACCGAAGTTAAGCAACATTGAGCCTAGGTATTACTTAGATGAGTGACCACTTGGGAATACCAGGTGCTGTAAGCATATAGTGACGGATGTGCATTGTGGTGCAATGGATATCAGCTCAGAAAGAGAAATTGGTGAGCTGAGTTCAAATTTCAGCTGAATACCCTGCATTCACTTAAGCACTAGTACCCTTGGGAAAGGTATTAATCCATCCCCTCCCTCCAGTTATGGGTTAAATAATAAGGGTAGGACTTGGGGACACTACTCTTAAAAACAAATCCCAATGAATCTTGATACTCGAAAAGAAAAATGTTGTAAAAATAAAATAACCTTACCCAAAATCATTGGTTATGACCTTAAATGATCCCTTAAGGATTGATAGTTTGTTAAACCTCAAAATAAACAAACAAAATCAAAGATATTCTCTTGCTTTGCCTGAGACCTGGCCAAAATTTACCAGCGCAATGGACACTGCTTTCTTTCTAGAACAGTGTGAGCAGACAAGCAACACATTGAATTGACACTTTATGCATATACAGGTGTTTATGGATGCTTTTTTCCACCGACCTCTTTGACTCACACCCATACACCTAATTTTGACCCTGTCTGCTATTTTCCCAAACGGTTCTTCAGCAGTAAACAGTTTGGACTTGTTGGATGGTATCACCATCAATCACTGATCAAAAGCAGTCAGATTGAAGGGCCATTTCCATTCAAATCCATCCACATTTGAAATGCCAATCCCAGTACTTAATCACACCCTATAATGGGACATCTGGTTCATACAATGTTGTCACCTCTTCCAAAATTGTTTGTGATGTTTTCCTTTCAAGAACAGAAACCTCATTATGTTCTGTATTCTACTAGCTCTATTGTCACACCTGAAAGTAAATTCACACTTGAAATGCATAAACATTTATTAATATAGGCCGGCAAATTGAACTGCATCTCAAGAAGTGATGTATTTTTTGTCCAATTTAATCTCTCTATGCTTACTGAAAGTGGGTCAGAATAAATTTTTAATGAGATTCCTCAAAGATTCCAACTGAGGAATGCATAAACTGTGATATAGTGATGCAAACTACAAATGTGAGATAATTTATCCAAACAAGTTTTTGAGTTTTATTTGTTTTTGCAATTCAGTATTTTTTAAATTGTTTAGATTGTATTGTTGAGATAAATTCAGGCATATGAAGCAAAAAAAGTAGAAGCTTGTGGAAATTGACAAATCAGAAAAAAATAAAATCCTGCTCAAAATTAAACTTAATTTTCAGAAAAATGCACCTATATTTTATATTAACTCTCTTTTTAATTACAAGTTAAACTGGTCCTGGGTATGATGGTAAACTGCATCCAGCAGCAAGGCCACTGATTGGGAGGTTGTGAGGAGCATGGAACCACCTCTTAATTGCTGTTGTTCTCAGGTCCACCCTGATTCAGAGTGGTAGCACCTGTTAGGGTCCCAGCTACGGGCAAATAGTTAACCCCCAAACTGGGGACAAAACACGATGAAAGTATAAAAATATGCTTTTATAGAAATATATACATAAAACTAGACTTTTATAGAAAAATATACATTTTTGAAGGAAAAAAAATTATTCTCAGCAAAACATTTTTGAATACAAAACTAGAAGACATTTTCAGTTTTCTAAAATAAAATAAAAAAAAGAATAAAAACAAAAACTTTTCATTAAAATTGACTAAATCAACCTTTCCACTATAACTGAACATTATAAAATAAAAATACCTTCAAATCCAACCTTTTTGGCATTAAATAACCCACAGAGGTTGATTTGCCATTAAGCAAAACTCAAACTAAAAACTTAAAGTTAAACTGCCTTTCTGTTGTGTCAAATATGCTATTGAATTTTTTGGTGATAATAATAAAACTGTTTTAAGATAATAATTGCTAAAAAATCAAGAACAATTTTCTCTTGCTAATCAGTAAAAAAAGTTCAATAATTCTTTTATTGATATTTTTTTATCAATTCCCCCCCCAATCAAGGCAAAACAGACAAGGGGTTCCATATCCAAATATCCCATGACTCATTACAATCATAGGGACACCATGACACTGTACACTGTGTACTTGCAGACACAGTAGAGGTATGTTTCATTGGGCATGACAGCCTGAAGGAGCCCAACCCAGGTTTGAATTCAGAGTTTATCTTCTCTTAGACCAGTCACCACCCAAGGCTATAGAACCCAGTCTGTCTTGCTATTTTATACCTACCCGAGGAAAAATAGATGGATTCATACCATTTTTAAGAGTGAATCAGTGAATGTAATGAATCTGACTGGATTTCAAACTCGGCTCTATGATTCATAAATCAGAGTTGCTATATACTACTCCACCATGCACAGGGAATTTACTGCAAGAGAAAAGATTAAGTACAGAAGATATTGGGGAAAGAATAAAAAATGAATGTTGAAAAAATTTGGAATTTCATACAAAATAAAATTCAGAAAGAAATACATTTTGCTTAGATATGAAATATTTTTTAAAATGTTTTTCTAGAAATATCTTCAGCTTTCACCCTTAACAGTAACACTTTATCAATATTGTCACATTCACATTATTTGCTGTTTCAATTTTTCCAGACTCCATCTTGTAACTCATCCCCAATGACATTTTGACCTCTCATAAAGAGCTATTGATTCTTGGACATATAAGTAATTTTTGCTTTGATGGTGCTTTCATCTTTGAAATTGATAAATTTGTAATGTATATGGGAATCAATTTAACCATGATATAGAAGTTATCATCAATCCTATTTATTATTATTATTATTATTATTATTATTATTTTATTTTAATCCTTTCACCCCAAGCAAGGTAGGACAGCCACTAGTGCACTGGGGGTTACAATGAGAGACTGGGTACTCAGGGTATTGAGGAAACGATAAAAGATGAATGTTGAAATTATCTGGAATTCCATACAAAATAAACATTTCTGAGGTTCTGGGATGAAGAGATACTATTATTTAGATTATGTTCATTTATTACAACGTTTCAGGCATTATGCCCCCAGCTTTCTTCAGGTGTCTGTCAATACTATTAAACTTCAGTAGATCGTTCTCGTTCCACTGTCCATGTATATGAATATTTTGTTTTGCTTTTTACTGCAGCCTGGTTTTTGTCCTTTTTTTATTCAGTCTGAATCTATATCAGCTGGCCCAGGAATTGAACTAAAAATTATTGTGCTACAAAATTCATGAACCAATGCTTTAATCCACTAGACTATTGCTTCTGCTTTGCTGTGGAACTTGACTTTCTCTACCACTGTTCATAGACATGGTCAACAAAGTGAAAACAACCTACAATTTTATTTAATCTGGATTAAATAACACAGTTCAAGATTTCTAGAAGTTTACCTGAACTGAAAGATACCTGAAGCAGGCTGAAGGGCACAATAGCTAAAACATTGTAATGATAGCAGCAAAGGTGAGGACATTAGTGGTGATACCGACCAAACAAAAGCGATGAACTGGATAACTAAAAAGCAAATGAATAAAAATCATCATGCACATCCGAGTTCCCAATTTTATTTATCAGCCAATGGGAAGCCCAAAACCAAATGCAAGGATGAAATTCGAAACTAGCTGCGTTTGATCCAAAATGCCAATATAAAAAGCAAAGACAAAAACGCTTAGTCAGACAGAAGGACAAAAGGAGACAAGTGTAATTAGTTTCTCCCTTGACCTAAGTTGAGCAGCTACTATGTTGACTTCTTCCTTTCTCCCTGTTCTCAAAAGGTACTGACCGACCTTTTCAAAGACATTCCACATACCAACTTGCTGACTCGCTAAACTGGGAATCGGCAATTTCAAAATAAACATCAATCCCATTACTAAGCCTTTTACCCTTTCAGCATTATATTTTCAATAAACATTCTTTTATCCCTTTCAGCTCATTATTATTTGCCAAGAACTCTAACTTCCGTTGGACCTTTATTTCAAGTATTGTTTTAATTGTAAAACATAATTGCTATGTATATATATAAATGTTATTTTATACTCTAATTGCCTTTCTTGAATTTATAATCATTTTATGAATTATAGTGGGCTATCTTCCCACAAGGCCAAATTCTGTTAACCTGCTACGGAATCTTACTACAACTAGAAAAGGAATAAGAGATACCCACTATAAGTCTGACTGTAAATAATGACTGTAAAAAAATACAGCTTCTGTACTGAAGTTCCACCCATATAAACCTTGTTGAAGAATTGATAAAATATGGTTGGCTTTTATTTGTCATGAACTTTTTAGAAGAATGCAAACCAAAACTCCAGCATCTTTATCCTAAAAAAAAAAAGAAAAAAATAAAGATGATGAAAAAAAATGACTTGATCTGGTGATGAAAAAGTGGGTAATTATTTAAAATCTGCATGATACCTCATGGTACATAAGGTCTCTGGTGAATTTTCCATCATCAAATTGTTCCACAGGGTGGCATGATTGGCCCAAACCCTGTACATTGTGGGTTTGTTTTCTGTCAGTGTATTCTTTTTCTTAGATGGCCAGATTTACCTATCATAGCTAGTACTATCTATCCTGGTTTGGAAATTCAAAATTTTCCTTGTTCTAAACTGGTTACCAAACAAGTCGAAATAACCCAGTCTACCCTACTGTTTAACTTATAACTTGGAGGGAAAAGAGATGGAGATATACTTTTTCCATTAAAGTTAATGTAACAAATTCAACTGGAACTTTAACACTGCCAATTTCTCAATTCAAACTGCTAACCATTGCACATTTAGATCCAAACCACTAGCCATTGCACATTTAGATCCAAACCGCTAACCATTGCACATTTAGATCCAAACCACTAACCATTGCACATTTAGATCCAAACTGCTAACCATTGCACATTTTAGATATATCCACATTTAGAATATAAATGCAAACTCAAATAAATTTAGTAAGCAATCAAATCATTAGATTGAGATATTTTTCTAATTCAATTGTTTTAACATCTTAGAATTTCCAATTCATCAGATGATTTAAAAGTAAAGTTGAGTAAAAAAAAAAGATCCATCCAGGATGATCTGTTATTTTCATTTAGAATTTCAGTTTCTTTTAACAAATAAATAAAATAATTCCATGAGATTTACCACTGCCCACCTGCTGTTTATATAATCTATCATGTCACAGGTAAGATTAAATACACCAAACTTACATTCACACTACAATATAAATGTTTGCAGTCAAAGATGTCTGAAAATCAAGCTATTTGATTTTTTATCTATTAAACTTATTTCCTTGGAAGAAATTCAGTAAATAGTCAAAATATTAATGAAAATATTCTTTAATGGGGATTCTACATCTATTGTGTATTTTTTTCAAAAATCTTAAAAACTTAGAAAATTTATATCCTAAATCTATTGCCTGATTAACAGGTGATAAAATAAACTTTTCTTTAAAAAAAATCAAATGGATATTAATTTTTTTCTTTCCAAATATTTTTCTACTTGCAGCAAGTCCTGACCCCTGTTTCAGTACCTCACGTGAATTCAACAACATCCAACACATCAAATCAGCACCAAAACAATACTTCGGCTGCCAACAACCATTCAACTGGTGGTCATCTTGGTCAACAGGGTCATTCCCATGGAGGGAGCAGTGGCAATGTCAGCAGCGGAACAGGTGCGGCTAGCAACAACAGTGGAAGCAACAGCGGTAGCAGCAGTGGAGGTGCAGCAGTAGGTGGCAGCAGCAGCAGCAACAGTAGTAACCCCAACAGTGGAGCCTCCATAGGGTCCTCGGGAAACAGCAGTGGAGGAGGGGGAGGGGGAGGAGGTGGCAGCGGCAGCAATGGCACTAGTAGCAGTGGTGGCACTCACCAACAAATTAACCAGAACAGCATTCATTCCAGCGTTGTTACTGGCGGTTCGGGAAGCGTGGTTGGTGCCTCGCAGCAACAGCATCATAGTGTTGCCACGACGACAGTTTCTCAGCAACCGACAGCCACACGCATTACAGTGGCGGCACAGTCCATCACCTCTCACACAACTACCTCAGAAGGATTGCCACCAAACGTCAGTCAACTACTGCCCAGTATGTAACCATTTCTTTTTGACTCTCTTTATTAGCTCTTTATTGAATATTTTGAATATTGTTGCCATATCTGATCAGGTGCTCCTGCTATTCATCTTCAAGTACTCAACACATATCTGATCAGGTGCTCCTGCTATTCATCTCCAAGTACTCAACAAATTCTAAAGAAAGATCTGCTATGTAATTGATCCTGAATTTGCAGCCCACCTTCAGTCACTTTCTCACCAATTTGATGTGGCTTCCCTCTGTCTTTTCTATAAGTATTTTCATGGCTGCTGCTCTGATAAGTTTCTTTCTCTAGTGCTCCAACCACATGTGCTATTAGATTGACATCAAGATCCCATCCTTTTCATAGCAAAAACTTTTTTTATTCTAACAGCTTCTTTTCTCACACTTCTCTTTTGTGGAACTTTCTTCCATTTGCTTGCTTGCCTGATAACTATAATCTCCAAAATTTTAAATGCAACATCAATTGCCATCTTCTATCTTCTTGATTTTAATCCTTCTCTTATATTTTCTTTGAGCTCCTCTGTACCTTTTTTTTCCTACTGTAAACTCATGCATACCAGTGGTGGTTCTGCCTTGCTCGGAGGTGAAATGATTAAAAAAAAAATTTAAAAAATTGTGGTAAGAATTATTGTCAGAATTCTTTCTACAACTATCAAAAGCTTTATAAAAAATTAATTGCCATTATCTTTTATAAGTTTTTCTGTGTTCAAACTATTCAGGAATATAACCATTTCTAATTGAAATACTGGTTTTCATGTGGTCACTGAAGTTAATCTATGTAGAGCCTGGTCAGTTCTTAGATGTGTGATCGTTTGAAAATACCAGGTGCTGTAAGATTGTGCAGGTGGTGCAAAGAATAATGGCTCGGAATTGGAAATCAGATATCAATGTATATAATCCTTATAACATAGGATACAGGTAAAAAAAATAATGTTGGATTATAAATTGAAATCTATTAATTACTTATTTTGTTTACATTTGGACACAAAAATAACAGATATTGGCTTTAAAAGTTCTATACAAGATTTTGCTTGACTGTGAAAAAATTCTATGACTGAGATTTCTAAAAGGGGACACAGATTCAGACTCTGCCAGAAAGCACATTTCCTTTATTAAGTCTCTCAAGTACACAGGTAGGTAGATGTAAATTAATACTATTTACACTATTTGAATATTTGTTGCCATATTCATGATGTTTCAGCCATTGTATACTCCAGCCTTCCTCAGGAGATTAGACTTTTGAACCAAACACTTTATTTAGTCTATGAGGGTAGATTATTTCATTTCCACATGCCATGCCTCTTTTTAATATCTAGTTTGTTTTTTTTTGAAACTCAACTCTCCAAGTTTTTAAACAGGTATTGAACTCTCAACTCTTTAGGTCAAGTCATTGGATCACTTCACCCAACATCTTTATTTACTGGGTTATGTTTGCTTGAACTAAGAATTGAGGTTGATACACAAGAGCAAATGTAGCATTCTGGCTTCAAGACAAGACAAACTAGGACTTAGTTAGATTGAACTGACCTATTTTAATGGCTAGGAAGAAATCCCAGCATGCATTTGTATGCTTCTGCGTATGAATTGGGAAGGGGAAAGTATTTTTGCAATCATTCCCAAGCTAACAACATAAACCCAAAGAAACAAACCACTCAGGATTTAAGTATTGATTCAATACAGAACAATCTTTAATGTCTCAATCAAAAAGAGAAAATGATTGAAAGGGAGTTCTCTGTATTGGTCTATACTTCTGAGATGAGGTAGTATTTACATTATTTACACTGTTTAGACTATTATCCTCATCTTTATTGCCATGTTTACAACATTTCAGTTGTTGTAAGTCTTCTCAGGAATCCTCAAGGGGACACATGGCCTCATGAATATAGAAGTTGGTTAGTTACAGTGACTTAACCCAAAGAGTTGTGAGTTCGATACCTGGCTACAGCAGTGGTGAACAAATAACTTAAAGAGTTGAGTTAAAGAGAGACAATCACATGGCATCCAGAAGTGGCATTGCACATGAAATGAGAATGATATACCCCAATGATCAAAATAAAGAGTTTAAGTTCAAAATTGATAGCATTTGAAGAAAGCTGCATCATACAATGACCAAAATATTGTAACCTGGGCAATAAAGATGAGAACAACTGTTCGAACAGTGTAAATAAAGAGAATTCTCTATTAAAAATTGTTGGAATCTGTGCAGATTGTTACAGTGACTGTAAGCCATTGGCTCCTTTCAATGACAAATTTGAATAGAAAATGCTTTTTATTGGGTACTTAAGTAAGCCAGAGATTTGGCTGCATGACAGTGTTTGTTCTAGTGTTGCAAATATGATGCAAAGCTATAATGGCAATTTCTTCCTGATGCTTCCCTGTCAACTACAATATTGTTATCTTTAAGTTCAGGGCCAATCAAACATTATCTATCCTACAGGTCCTTATAAAATGCATTTCTTTATAAAATGTCATAAACATGGCAGTAAAGATGCGGACAATAATCCAAACAATGTAGATTAGCACTTTCTTCTGATTTTCTTTGACCTTCAGCAATAAGTGAGGAATTACAAGAGCAGGTTCTGGTGAAACTGGAAGCTTCTAATTCTGAATCTACAAATTAAGTTTGAATTTAGTCACCAATGCTCGTGTTACAAATGAAGTAATCAGGAAAGAAAAAATTAAATTCTTGAATCCAAGATAAAGTAGACAATAGCTGTCAATCAAAATATTTACAAAGCACTGTTTAATTTGGTACAAAGCTAGATGTCATGAGGTAGTCTCAGGAGTAAGCATCAATGACTTCTAAAACTCACTTGTCAACTGAAATTTGTCACTCTTCTGATATGCTCATCCTGACTAAATTTCGTTTCAGTCAATGTGATTTTTATTTGGCTGTATTTAATTCAAAAGTTGGGCAGTTTCTTTTCCTTTTTTCACTAAAGAATATTCTAGTTATGTGTATCAGAGATTCTTGCAGACGGCAGTAATTCAGTGGCTAGTCTGAAAAAATGAATCTCTAAATTCATGTATTAAGTACATCAGTACATGGTTAAATCTCTGAAATATATGAATTGCTACCAACACTGTTTTCAGTTATGGATGTTCATCAGTGATGTTTTTGTTCTTTTAACCTTAGATACATAACATTGAACTCTATATCAGGTTTTCTTATATAGACTTTTGTAAGACATGTATAAGTTTTCCCTCACTCAATGCATTTTTCAATGAGGTTCCATAAATAAATTTTAATGAACTTTTAAGAATTTTAACAAATTTTTTGTTCACTTAAGTTTAGGAGAGGATGGAAATGAAAAGGAAACTAATACTAAACATCAAGAAAAGACAGCTGAAGTTCCTGGTACATGTAATAATGAAAGTGGGTTTGGAGAATTTGATACTCACGGGTTAGATAGAGGTAAAGAAAGAAAGGGGAAAGCAATGCATGACATACTTGTTCAGCTTGAGCGTATGAATGGCAGAGCAGGGTTTAGGAGGAGTAACAGGAGAACACACAAAGAGCTACTAAGGATAGGGAAATGTGGAAGTCCATGATCTCCAACATCCTGTAGGGACATGGCACATAGAAGAAGAAAAAGCTTAGGTTTGAGTTCTATATCAGATTTTCTCACGTAGACTTTTGTCAGGTCCCTTATATTATTCTTATAAATATCACTTTACAACAGAAATACACAATATATTTAACTCTTGTCTTTTTATCTAATTTCTACTCTGGCTTCAATATCTTAAAAAATATTTTCAGGAAAATAGTATCCAGAATACAAGAAAACGCTAAAAATAATAAATTCATATTTTATAGAAATCATGTTTCCATTGGAGAAAGTTTAGTTATTGTCATTATTTGAAGACGGATGTTTTCTTTGTTCAACCACTGTTAGTTCTATTGTTATTACAAGAGTATTGTTTTCCATATGATGACAGTGTTTTTGATATGTGCAATAGAGTTTTGCCATTTGGTGTCATATTCAGTAACTTTAACACACACCATTATTCTGGTATAAATAATATATGAAATAATTGGATGACCACTAGATTCACAAAGTCAGATAACAAGTTTGTTTTTATTCTTGCTAATTTGACCTTAGTAAGCCTGATCTTGGATGTACATTGTGGTACAGGGGATATCAGCTTGGAATGAAAAATCAGAGAGTCAAGTTTGTATTCCAGTTGAATTCGTTATATTCACTTCTGTGCAAGATACTAATCTGTCACTTCTTCCTCCAGATATGGGTTAAATAGCAAAACATATTGAATTCGTATAGTGTTGGTTGGCAACCAGTCTACTGCAGAAAATAAATGCAATCCACTGTGGGAAAATATTCTGCCTAGTCAGTCATGTCTCTTTCAAGACATGATTACCCAAACGTGTATCCCGTATGGCACTGAACTGACTGACAGATGCTTGACTAAACTTAGATTGTAACTAACAACAAAAGGAAATATTTTAAAAGAGGCTGAAAGATCAGATAGAAATTGCATTTGTATGTATCGGAAACTCCCATAACATATGGAATAAAACCAATGTAGCGTATTGATATCATGTGCTACTGTTGATCTCCCTGAATTAGTTGTTATGATACTTTAGTCATGGGGCTTATGGCCTATCATGTTGAATACACCGGTTCTTGCTCAATCACCGAAGTTAAGCAACATTGAGCCTGGTCAGTACTTAGATGCGTGACCACTTGGGAATACTAGGTACTGTAAGCATATATTGACGGATGTGCATGCTTACGGCCATATTACGTTGAATACACCAGTTCTCGCTCAATCACTGAAGTTAAGCAACGTTGAGCCTGGTCAGTACTTACATGGGTGACCACTTGGGAATACCAGGTGCTGTAAGCGTATAGTGACGGATGCGCGTTGTGGTGCAATGGATATTGGCTCAGAAAGAGAAATCGGTGAGCCGAGTTAAAATTCCAGTTGAATACTCTGCATTCACTCAAGCACTGATACCCTTGGGAAAAGTATTAATCCGTCCCTTCCTTCCAGTTATGGGTTAAATAACAAGGGTACTTTGCCCTTGAAAACAAATCCCAATGAATCTTGATACTCAAAAAGAAAAATGTATTACTAGACACAAAAACTTATATAAAAACAACAATGAATTGTTGAAAGAGAAAGGTATTACCAGTAATAAATAAATGAAGTTGGCAATAAATGACCCGCCAAGGTTGATTTGCCATAAAAACAAAACAACCAACCAACCAACCAACAACTTTAGTCACACAACTATGTTTATGCATGACAGCAATCATCTGAAAAAGCCCTTGTTAGATGTCTAAAAAACCCAAAACCATGCTGCTTTCAGTGGAGCATAGACCATCAATGACAGCTCACTATCATCAAGGGGGTCATCAATGCTTCTGTAACTTGTTTTTTTTTTTTTACAGGTAGGGGTGTTGACCCCTACACAAAACCCTTTATCCTGCAGGCAAGGTATACTAGTTGCCAACCTAGGCTGTAGAAGCCATTCTGTTCTGCTATTCAACCTATAGCTGGAGGGAGAAGCGATGGATTATTACATTTTCTAATGGTCAGTCAGTTAAGTGCCATACGTGATACACGCTTGATCATGTCTCAAAAGAGACATGACTGACTGGGCAGAATATTATCCCGCAGTAGTTTGCCATTGCTTTCTGCGGTAGACTGGTTGCTGACCAAGGCTATAGAACCCAATCTGTCCTGCTATTTAACCCATAACTGGAAGGAAGAGATGGACTAATACCTTTCCCAAGGGTATTTGCGCGTAAGTGAATACGATAGATTCCACTGGAATTCGAACTCGGCTCGCCGGTTTCTCGTTCCGAGCCGATATCCACTGTACCACAACGCACATCCCCCTAATAGTATTTGCACGTAAGTGAATGCAACGAATCACACTCCTTGTTAGATACACTGCTGATATTTTTCAAGAGGTATAGTTACATGAATTTATAATTCTTCTTCTATTTGAGATGTCACTTCAGAGTGTGAGTGATCATGGCTCTACAACTTCCTGTCTTTTGTAGCTCTGAGAAAATTTTGTCTTTTTGTTATTTCTCTAGTCACTGTTCTGCTAACCATTTACACAAATTTGCTAGGTTGGTTATTCACTTCTTTCCTCTGTCCCTTTTCTTGTAAGTAGGTCCCACCCTTTTACTGTGAAACCAATAAAATGTAAACACAAATTTTACTCCAGCAGTTTCTTTTCTTGCACTTCACGCTAATGGAATTCCCTTCCATTTACTTGTTTTCCCGACAGATACAATCTCCAAGAAATTAAATGTAAAGTCAATAGTCATCTCCTATCTCACTGATTTGCATCCTCTCTCTCATGCTCCTTTCTTTGTCCACTCCACTCTAATCAGTATTCTCATCCTTCTCTTACGCACTTCCTGACACCCTCTTTAATCTGTCACCTTTTTTCATGACTTTCCTCCTATGTAACCCCCTGCACAACAGTGGCAGTAAAATGCATTGCTTGGGCGATATGATTATTAAAAAAAAAATTCTATACTATTATAATGTGGGTATAAAGTGGGTGATCAATTCTACATTTCAATCAATATATAAACTGATCACTCATTTTATGGCCACAATCAACGTTCTCTTACCCACTTCCTGACACCTTTTATAACCTGTCACACTTTCTCATAACTTTCCTCCGATATAACCCCTGCAAAACAGTGGCAGTAAACTGCCTTGCTTGGGGCAATATGATTATAAAATAAATATCCTGTGAGTATCAAATTATCTAAGCCCTCTTTCATCACTGTATGCCTTAGTTGTCTCTTTCTTAGTTCAAATATTTCTTAAATGTTATTCACATACATGCGAATATTGAATTTAGATTTAAAGATAATTTGCACGTTATAAACATTACAAGCATTACATAGTAGTGGTAATGTTGTGAATATACTTTTGTTGTTGTGTCTAAAATCAGATTTAAGCTATCTTATGAGATACCTCAAAAAGGCAAAAAGCACAATCCAGATAGGTTTTGCACATTACAAAGCAATCAGACACTGTTATATATATATATATATATATATATATATATATAAGGATTGGCTGATGTGGGTTATCTTGTTGATTATTGCAAAATATCCTGTAAAATCAGTTATTGTACTTTTTATGGTTTGTCATTACCAGATCCAAGGACCACTAGATGAAACTAACACATGTATAACCAACTACTATATTAATTATGCCACTATCCTGAAGGACTTTAGTGATGTATTTTTGGAGCCTTTTATATTCAGTGTCAAATGGATTATGACAACTGGATTGTGTTTGTGGGTTCATTCTCCTTGTCATAATTTGTATTTATTTTTGAGATGAGTAATGCATACAAATTATGACAAGTGGCACAAACCCGCTAACATATATATAAAGTGAAAATACTTCATCTAAAGTCATTATAAACTATAATTTATTTCAATGAGAAAACAGGCCCTCTCTCCAGACCACAAATTCTTTTGGTTTAAATTTCCTCAGAATATAAAAAAAATTTTCAAAGAAGGAAAAATTCAAGTAATATAACCCAGAATAGAAATCTCTAGTTATATCTTGTGGATGATTATATATATATATATATATATATAATCATCTGCAGACAGTTCTGTTTCACTGTATCACAGCTCATTGGTAAGGCTAGACATCCGATTGCCTCTAGCCAGGATTTAAACTCGACCGAATTGACATCAGTCAGCAATTCTACCTCTAAGCTATAAATACACACACATCCATCCACATACATATATACAAATATCTTATCAATATATATGCTTGTATTCACACTCCTATACATGAACCTATGAAGACCAGATATACACATGCATACATAAAATTAATACAAACAATATATATATATTAGTCATCCACATACAAGCCTGTTTCACTGTATCGCAGCTCATCAGTGTGGCTAGACACATCCACTTGCTTCTGGCCAGGATCGAAACTTGACCGATTTGGTGTCACTTGGAGTCACTAATGAGTTGAATATATGGATTGGAATCGGACAAAATTAATAGAATAAATAACGAACAAGTAGAAAAAAGGTGTCTTTAATCTAACATGTTTCACTTTAACAAGCTTCTTCAGAGATTCTTTAAAGATGAATGAATTTAAAAATCTTTTTCAAAATTATTCTTAATTATTCTATTCATATCATGTCTACAACAGGCAATGTCAGTTTCATAAAGGTCTATAAATAAGACCACATTCATCAAAGTGTAAATTATAGATTTCATATATTGAAATTGTTTCTTACTTAATGTAAAATTTGCTTGCAAATATTTGAAGAGAAGGCAAATATTGAAACACTTTGGTTTTATCAATAGTTCATTTGCAACTTCAGTCTGGGTCGATTGATTTTACCACTTCATCTTATCTAAGTGTATAACGACACAAGAGAAAAAGAAATGATTCAGTTTTCCAGAAATGTACAACTAATAAGTTTTAATTTTACAAATACACAATAGCACATTATAAAACTATTGAAGCAAGTTGTAATTATAGACAATTGGAATATTGATTTAAACTATGGTAAGGTATCCAGTTCTAACACTTGACCAAACAAGATCTGATTGACAAAATCAAATGAAATATCTCATATGTCTCATAATATAAAATGATTAAATGAAGGCATATCTTACTAATTACACACTGAAGTAAATATTACAGATTCAAATGACCAATTAAGTATATCACACATCACTCAATAAATCCCAACCCTAAATAATAAAAAAACAATGTTTAGGCAAAGTTAAACTTTATTCATCAACATAGTCTCCTTCTAGGGTCATGTACTGATTCCAATGCTTCTCTAATAATTTGATGCCTCAATTTGTCTTTGGCCTCAAAATACGCCTTAGTTTCCAATATCACTTATTCATTGAAGCCAAATCTCTTCCCCTGGAGCATTCTTTTGAGGTCTGCAGACAGCCTGTAGTTACTGGGGGCCAGATCTGGAGAATAGAGTGGATACAGAAGCAATTTGAAGTGCAATTTAATTAGTTTTGCTATCGTTGCAATCAACTTGTGACATGATGCATCACATTTTTCTTCTTCATTTGTGGCTGTTTTTTGTCGATTTCTTTCTTTACACACACTAATAATGCTATATAATATTCACTATTGATGGTTCTTCCTTTCTCAAGGTAATCAATGAACAAAATGCCTTGCACATCCCAAAATACGGAGACCAAAACCTTGCCTACTGAGGTTTGCATCTTTGGTCACTTTGAACCACTTTCACCTGCTGCTGTCCACTCAACTGACTACCAATTTGACTCCAGAGTAAAGTGGTGGATCCATTGTCATATATTTATTCATATATTTATACAAAATCTTTTTACATTGAAACAGTTTTTTTTTTTTTTTTTATAAGCGTTTCACCTGAGCAAGGCATTTCACTGCCACTATTGCGCAGGAGGCTACATAGAGTGGAGAAAGGATGGTTAGATATAGGAAATGTCAGAAGGTGGGTGATAGGTGGGTAAGGATACCGAGAATGTGGGTTGGGTAGATGTTGAGAGTGTTGGGAGAATAGTTGAAATTTAGTGTGATAGGAGGTGTCTATTGACCCTACATTTAAACACCTGGAGATTGTAGCTGTCGGGAAAGCAGACATGTGGAGGGGAATTTCACAGGTGGGAAGCACGAGAAAAGAAGCTGTTGAAGTAGAAATTATGGTTACATCTTATCTGTTTAACTGTAAAAGGGTGGGACCTAGTTGCTAATCTAGTATCTTGTGTAAATTCGTACCTAGGCGGCACCAATGATCTAAGTTCATCGGAGCAGAAGCCATGAAAGTATTTGTAGAAGAGGCACAGGGAAGCCACATCACGCCAGTGAGAAAGTGGTTGCAGTTGGTCTGCCAAGTCAGTATCAACCACGTTACAGATTCTCCTTTGTATTTTGTCAAGAAGCCCAAGGAGAGTAGCAGGGGCACCCAACCAGATGTGGCAGCAGTAACAATGCTCTGAATTGTTGACACATTTTTGATTGACTGTGAGTAAATGCAGTGCCCACTTTGAACACAGCTTTCTCATTGACAAATGTTCATGCAAAATAGTGAATTCACTGCCTTCTAATATGTTCAACTCCTCTGCTATCTTACACAACTTCATTTTACAATCGATCAAAAGGAGTTCATGGATTTTTTTTGGTGTTTCCCAGGACAACTGTCAATTTTGGGTGACCTGAGCATTCAGCTTCATTTGTGTCTGTATGAATATATTTGATGTCAACATACCACCTCTTAACTATTGGTTCTAACAGAGCAGAGTCTGAATAACACTTATCAAGCCATTGCTTTGCTTGAACAGTATTTTTCTCATCAGAAACCAGTGCTTTATCAATACACAAAATTCAGATTCTTCCATTGTTTTGAAAATTTGCAACAGTAGCCTCACTTAAATAACTGTAATTTATAAACTAATAATCCAATTCTGCATAAATTTTGTCATGTGTCATTTGAAAGTTAGTACGTCATAAAAATCATATGGATTTTTTATCAATGGCACCATCCATATGTCAGACCTTGGACTTATTGAGTGATATGTTGTAGAAGTTGATAGGGATTTGATCTAGAAATGTGTGTGTGTGTGTGTTTATATATATATTTGCTGGTTCAACCAGCAGATGATAGATCAAAAAAGTGTGTATGTATATATATATATACACACACACACACACAAACACACTATAGAAAATCAACTGTGTTGGTGTAACCAAAAAAACACATCTCAGTGTCAACAGTTACCAAAGGACAGCTCAAATCATTTATCAGGTTTCATGCTCTCACAATCTTCAGATGACTATAATGCATTTATTCGCTGAGAACATGTACAATTTACAATTTACTGCAAAATTTACATTCTTTTTTTAATGTCGAAACAAAATGTACACTTTTGTAGTTATTATAATTTGTAAACATTCTAAACTATATTTTATAATAAATATTCATAGCTCTATTTCTATATTGAGCACTGTCTTAAATTAATGTTTTGATCATTGTTAATATTTTCTTTGTTCTTTATTCACTTGGATATATATATATATATATATATATATCCAAGTGAATATATATATATTTGTTTTTTTCATTTTTAAATGAGTTATTTTGCGAAAATAAAAAATATTCAAAAGTTCTGCAATATAATTGTATAGAACACTTTTTAATACAAATGTGTACTGGTCTAACCCTATCAGGACCCAAAACTAAGTATTAATCTAATATATATATATATATATATATATATAGTTATTATGATTTTTATAATAATAACATACTGCAAATCAAAAGCTATCAAGTTTTAGTGCTCAATGCATCAAGCAGTGGTTCAGTTATTAGGTCATATATTGTTGTAGAGGAATATCCTGTCCTACCCCAGAATGGATATGGTCCGGTCTATAGAAGACTGTGACTAGAGCGAACTATAGAGCCATCGTCATTAGATGAGAGCATTCTTCACTAGACAAACACATACATCCTAGGCAGAGATATTGTCTACTTGATTGTTATACCTGTTTACTATTTGTTAGTGTTCTTGTATTGTCTATTGGTTTATTGTACTGTTGTATAATAAATCCCTATTCATATATTTTCAGTGTTAAGTATTATTCTTGCACTATTCTTTTCTTGATTTTCCTTTCAGGGGATATATATATATATATATATATAAGAAAATTAAAAATCAAAGAATAAAAATACCACCATATTAATTGAAAGTATTAAAGTGGGAGGTTATTATAGCTTAAAAGAATTGTGGGTGTAGACTAATGAATATTGAGACAGAGTGTAGCAATGTATATATAGATAGGAAAAGTGTTGATTGTTTAAAAAAGAATGAAAAAAAATATAGCCAATGTATTATTTTAGATGAAACAAGATTGGAATTAAAACAATAAAAAATAAAATATTTGTCTTAAATGGTTTTATTGATATAAAAACCCAATTTTAATGTAAAGAAATAGACATAAGGTCATAAAGTTTATTGTTAAAGACACAATTACTTGATTTTAGAGATGACTGGTAGTGAAAGTAAGTGTACACAGCAATGTAACAGGTAATTGTTGTGGTCCTGTTTAAGGGATCACAATTATAAGATGAAAGAGTCTTGGGTTCACTGTGAGCAGTTAAATTACAAGTGTACTCCTCTGCTTGAAGGTAGAAATGTCTGGCATTATATAAACCAGACGAATTCATATTGTCCATGAATATTGGGGTGTAAACTACCCCAGAACAGTAATTAAGTTTGTTTAAGGTATATATAATTAACTGAAACATATAGGGTTGTAGATTATAGTAAAAGGTTTGAGATAATTTTAGACATGTGAAATATATTATGTAATAATATAATTCACATGTAAGTAATAATTTCATTGCATTAGTTTAATAAGTATCTGGGAATTTTATTCTATGGATTTTTTCATGTAAGTAAGGAAAACATTTTTCATGTAACAATTTACATGTTCTAGCGTTTGTTAAAATCTTCCATTTTACTGTAGGAGTTTTATTTGCATATTTCACTTGCCAATATTAATTGGAGAGTGAAGTTGAGTTACTATAGATTTTATTATTATTGGATAGTTTATGCTGAGACAAACATGCCTTAAAAGTGTTTTTAGTACTCCCAATATTATGTTTGACAATATTTGAATTTTCTGTAGTAGAGATGGTGGTTTGGTATATTATAGAATTTGTAAGGCATCTATTTTACAGAGGACATTCATTTGTGCTATGACAATTATAACTATTAGTATTGTTATCATTATTTATAGCTGGGTGGTTTTGATTACTAATCTTGTTATATTGTTTTAGGATTTTATTGTTGTGATTTTTATTATCATTTCAAGATTATCAGTGCCGCTATAACTATGTTTCAGTGTATTCTTTTTATAAATTTTGCTTAGGGAGTTACTAGTTTGGAAGTGTTACTGAACTAGGCAAAGGAATTTATTGCTTAACTTAGTGCTAACCATTTGGTTAAGCATTGGTATGTACCAAAATATTTTTCTGTTTCTACTATGCTTGGTATTATTATTTTTTGCTTCTAATATTTAATGTCATTGCATTTAATTCTAAGAGTCAAGTCAGGAACTAACCAACATCTATATCCACTGGGCCATGTGTTGGTTAATTTCTGACTTGACTCTTAGATTTATGAGTTCAATACCAGGCTACAGCAGTGGTGAACAAGTAACTTGCAGGATGAGAGGGAGATAATTCATGACTTCAGAATGAGAATTTACACAAGGAATGAGGATGATATACCCCAGTGATTGTAATAAAAAGTTTGGTTTGAAATGCTTAGCACCTGAAGAAGGGCGGAGCCTACAATGGCTAAAACATCATACAAATGGCAACAAAGATGAGGACAATAGTCTGAATAATGTAAATACCGTTGTTTAAACATTATTTTTAATATGTACTCATATTTCATATATATATATATATATATAAACACCAAGTTGCAACATATTGTTTGGATACAATCTTCATTCATGAAAATTGCATTCAAGCACTAAACAGGCAGTTGACATTCAGTGTAAACATTTGTAACCATTTTTCTAATGTTTTTCCATGCTTTATATTGGGCATTAAGCCCTATTCCTTATGAATATATGTTAAGTTAAGACTATATTTAAGACTGTCATATATATGAAATAAATATATAAAAAAAAAGGCTGGGGGATAGTTTTTTCAGCCATGTTTCATTCTTTGAGTTTGTTTAGGTCTTGTGTATTAAAACTCTCTTTTTCAAATATTTAGGAACATTGGAAATGACAAAGAAAATGCTGTTGAATGTTATGAAATAAAACAGATAAAAAGACAGAGAGGAAGAAATTGCAATGTATGGAGGTGGAACTGGAAATCATAGAATTAAATAACATTGATCTAAACTTATTTAGAAATGAAACTTTGTCTGTGTGTGTATCCCTTACCTAGAGACTCCGAAATGGCTGAATCAATTTTCTTGAAAATTTACACAGTTGTATTATAAGCGTCTGCGAGTGTTCTTAGCTAGGTTTTGTGTCGGGGTACTCCCAATAAATATTGAAAATCGATAATCAAAAAATCGGGTTATAGAAGGAGTGGTCTGGTTTTAATCAAATTTGATACACTCATAGACAAAGACATAAGAAATGATATTCAGAAGTTTCAAGGTTGCAGTTCTTACAATAGTGTAGAAAATATATATATATATATATATATATATAAAAGGCAAGATGTTTGTGTGTGTGTCTGTTTATCTGCCTGTATGTCTGTATTTTTTCAGCCCTTTTATTTTAGTTTTTGCTTCGGGTTTGGCTCTAAGTAGGTATAATTGTAGTTCTTAGTCTCAGCCATGATCCCACTTGCTCAGAGGATTTATTTAGCCTTCAAAATTCAGTTTATAATGAAAAAAAACTTATTTGATATCGATAGCAGGAAATCAAAATTTGACTTAGATCCATTCATTTTTCTTTCAGTCTACGGTTTCGCTTTAACTGGAAACAACTATTGCTTTTTAGTCTTTCGTGTCAACGTCCAAAGAGTCTGAGCTTCAGGACCATGGATTAGTTTTAAAGCTTTCATTACACCCAGGCAACGCCAGGCTATACTGCTTGTAGCTTAATAAACTGAAAGAATTAAATCATTTTCAACTGTTAAAATTTCAAGAAAGATCTGCAAACCCATTTGATATCATTCAAATACAAAAGATATAGAAATAACAGCAGATTGTCAAAGTAGAAATGGGGAGAAAAAAATGAAAGGGAAAAACACCATGAGTTGAATGGACATAATAAAGAAAAGATTAAACAAAAAAACAGAGAAAGAAATTGCAGTGTATGTCTAGAGGTCAAACTGGAAATAATAGAATTCCTGAATGTAAATGGATTAATAAACAAATGGAATTAAATTATTTTGAATTGTCAGTATGCTGAAACATTCCTTTCGAAAAGCATAAAATGGATGATAGATATTCAGAGATCTATCATTATTTTTTTCATTCAAGATAAACAATCACCCGTGTTCAAAAATTGCAATGCATGAAATGGGCTGTAAATATGTAACTAAAAAGAAAAATATTATTTTTTTATGCGTGTGCATTTGTGTGTGTATATATATATATATATATATATATACACTGCCATCACCCGTGTTCAAAAATTGCAGTGCATGAAATGGGCTGTAAATGTGTAACTAAAAAGAAAAATATTATTTTTTTTATGTGTGTGCATATGTGTGTATATATATATATATATATATATATATATATATACACACACACTGCCTGATGAAACCAGAATAGCAAGTAAATGGTAAACTTTTTATTCTGCAGTATATATAAAAGTGACAGAAAAGGTATTATGGTTAAGTTTTTTATATAATTTTTCATGTGATCTTATAATTTTTTTCTTTTTAGAACATAAATTATAAAATTTGTCCAAATGTTTTGTTTTTCTTGATTACTTCTAGTGATACTTTTAGCCATTATTAAGGATGACTTCTATTTTACATGAAACTGAATATGTATAGTGTTTATGTATGTGTGTAGAATCATGTGTTGTGTTTTATATTCTGAACATGGTAAGCACATTGCATCCGTGTTCATAGTTGATATTATTAAGCATTGAATTTTTCTTATTTTTTATTAAAAATGCTTCCATTATTTTTAACACTTTTTTAATCGTTTCACCCCGAGCAAGGTGGTACTGCCACTGATGCACAGGGGGCTACATAAGAGTAAAAGTTTAGACAGATGGACCAGTTATAGGGGGTGTCAGAGAAAGGGCAAGAGAAGGCTGGGAACACAGGTGTGAAGACAGCTGCAAAGGTAGAAAGAAAACGATATACAAGGTTATGAAGAAAGAACTGGAGTCGAGTGAATAAGAGATGGGTATTGACTTTGCATTTGAATTCCTGGAGTTTGTAGCTGTCAGGAAAGCAAGTATATGGAAGGGAGCTCCACAGGTGGGAAGTGCAAGATCCAAAGAAAAGATATGTTGTGATTAACTATTTTTCACCCTTCAAACCCTTTCCTTCTGACTTATTTTATGTGTCATATCCCTTCAGGATGTAGGCGAAGCCTCTCACTACTATATCCCTATTTCAATAGAAAATTTTCAGATAAACTACATTCCTAAATTCAACCACTCTAAACTATCGCCCAGTTCACACTCCACCCACGTCTATTGAACAGGTGAAGAGGCTCATCCCTTGTTTCCTGTTTAGGATGCGGTTTCCGGTTTTCTCTTTTCCAATCTTTTTACTCTTACGTAGCCCCCTGCGCATCAGTGGTGTTATCGCCTTGCTTGGGGTGATATGATTAAAAAAAAACTTGTAATCTTCATGGCTAAGACCCACTCTGTCCAGCACATTGTTGCAAACTACTCTCATTCTCTTCATATTCTATTTAAGGCAGCTTCTGCCTACAAATTAATGCTTTGTAGAACTAACTCCTAAGAGGATGCTTCCCCAGTTGCTAAAATCTTAATCTGTTCAAGTCTATAATTAACCAGTATCCTCTCTACATATTCACATAAATTATGCCTCTTACTTTGTAGCCCTCTACCTTGAGTAACTCTTGGATCTCATACAGAGTGAACATTATTGTAGAAAAAAGTGAAGTCTGCTATTTATTTATGCTCCAGAGGGGTCCCCAAAAAATTGAACCTCCAAATTTTTTAATAAAACTGTTAAAAGCACATGTTGCACAGTGATTCCAACAAAACAGGACCACTCCACACACATTAAATGACTCCCTAGCCTGGTTGAGTGAGCAATTTCAGGAGAGAGTGATAAGTAGAAAGTGTGAAATTAAGTAAATAATTGGTGTACTGAAGGCAGCTATCACAGTAAAAATTTTGCATGAAATTTGCAAGTTTGCCTCCAGTGCTATGAATCCCATTTGGCATGACCATAACTTTTATGCAAAGTAACCAATTTAATGCGGGATGTGTGTTGTGGCGCAGTGGATATCAGCTTGGAATGAGAAATTCCAGTTGAATTCCTTGCATTCACTTACGCACAAATACCCTTGGGAAAGGTATTAATCCATCTCTTCCCTCCAGTTATAGGTTAAATAATAGGACAAATTGGGTTCTATAGCCTTGGTCGGCAACCAATCTACTGCAGAAAGCAATGGCAACCTACTGCGGGATAATCTTCTGCCCAGTCAGTCATGTCTCTTTCGAGACATGATCGCCCAAGCATATATCACATATGGCACTTAACTGACTGAACCAATTTAACAAAAGCTTCAGTAAATGATCATGCACAGACTGAGATATAAATCCACCTAATTTCTTGAAAATAACTGGACCTTTGTAAAATTTATTACAATATTTATGGGTTCTCTTTTTTTCTTTTTGGTGTGGGGTGGGTGTTACCCTGTCTTTGCATTGTTTGGATTGTTTTCTCAACTTTGTTGCAATATTCACAATGTTTCAAACAATGTAAATGGTATAAATAATTACAATACTTCATCTCAGAAATATAGTCAGATATCATTGTTGGTTCTGTTTTTTATACTAACACTGTAACATAAAATCCCTGTTTATTAAGAATCCAATATTATTGCATCTGGTGTTTATCTTGTATTCTGTTTCTTTGGTTTATTTAATGGCTTACTTTCTCTTTCAGATACTGTGAGCAATTCTACAGAAAGCACGACCGTTGATGGCATAAATTTAGATGAAATCAAAGAATTTGCAAAACAGTTCAAAATTCGACGGTTATCTCTTGGTCTTACACAGACCCAAGTTGGCCAAGCATTAAGTGCTACTGAAGGACCAGCCTATAGCCAATCAGCCATATGCAGGTGAGTTATTTTGCTATATTTTTTAAACTTTTTTACTGAAATTTGATAAATTTATTTTCATTTTCTTTAATAAGATTTTTTTTCAAGAACAGTTATTGTTCTTTTTTATTTTTAATGATTCATTGAATTTTGCAAGCACAGATAAAATCCTCTGTTTTATATCTTAGAAATTACAAACTGTCAGTCTTTAACCATTTTCTATTAATATTATAACAATTTTAATCTTTTCTCAGCACAAAAATTTATGGCCTTGTGCAGAAGAAAGTTAAGCTTAGTAAATAACTATATTCCACCTTTACAACTGAGATATATAATCTATTTTATTATTCAAGTTGTGCAGGTGATATAATAGCTAGTAACTTTCTTGTTTCGGGTGCTCGTGCTATCCACATAAGTGTCATTGTTGACTTGGCAGCTCAGATACAGTCACTTTTTCACTGGTGCAATGTGGTTCCCTGTATCTCTTCTACACATACTTTCACGGCTTCTGCTCTAATGAACTTAGCTTCTTAGCTTACTGGTGCTCCTTATATATGAATTTAATCGAGCTACAAAATTAGCAATTAGGTCCCACCCTTTTACTGTGAAACCAATAAAATGTAATCACAAGGTCTACTCCATCAGCTTCTTTTCTTGCACTCCCCGTCTCTGGAATTCCCTTCCATTTACATGCTTCCTTGACAGCTACAATCTCCAAGAATTTAAATGTAAAGTCAGTAGTCAGCTCCTATCTCACTAACCTGCATCCACTCTCTCATGCTCCTTTCTATGTCCACTCTCATCAATATTCTCATGCTCCTTTTTATGTCCACTCTCATCAATATTCTCATCCTTCTCTTACCCACTTCCTGACACCCCCTATAACCTGTCACTCTTTTTCATAACTTCTATGTTGCAGTAAATGCCTTGCTTGGGGCGATATGATTATAAAAAAAAAAAGGAAACCATAAAACAAAAACCTTTAAAATACATATAATCTATTTTCTTTGCTCACACTTTTCACCTGCTATTCTCCTCAGGGTTCTTGACAAATACAACGGAGAGTCTGTAATGTGACTGGCTGCAGTCTCTTTCACCAGCATGACGTGGCTTCCCTGTGCCTCTTCTATAAATATTTTCACAGCTTCTGTTCCGATGAACTTAGATCACTGGTGCCCCTTAGTTATGAATTTATACGAGATACTAGATTAACAACTAGGTCCCACCTTTTACAGTGAAACCGATAAAATGTAATGGTAATTTCTACTACAACAGCTTCTTTTCTTGTACTTCCTGTCTGTGGAATTCCCCGACGACTACAATCTCCAGGAGTTTAAATGTAAGGTCAATAGACACCTCCTAACACACTAACTTGCATCCATTCTTTCAAACACTCTTCCCATCTACCCAACCCTCAGCCTCTGTATCCTTACCCGTCTATCACCCTCCTTCTGACATTTCCTATATCTAACCACTCTTTCTCTTTACCTTCTCCTATATAACCCCTTGCGCAATGGTGGCAGTGGGATGCCTTGCTTGGGGTGAAATGATTAGAAAAAAAAAATGAAAACTGTTTAAATGACTTCTTGTTTTTCATTTCTCCCCAAGCAAGGTAGTAAAGCCACTAAGGCACAAGGGGTTACTTGGTGTGGAAGAAATTGAAAACAGAAACATTACTAAGGAGAAAGAAAAAAGAAGAGTAATCAGGAAGACAGTAGAAAACAATTGATATTGTATTTAAAGTTTTAAAGATCAAAGTTGGCTGGAAAACATTTCTTTCACTCCAAGCAAAGCTGGACTGCCACTAGTGTGCCAGGGATTACAATGAGCAAAATAAAAAAAAGATACATTGGATGTCAAAGAAAGGATAAGAGATGGATAGGAATCAAGAAAATATTAAATGGGAATTGACATTATGTTTAAAGTTTTGGAGATTGTAGCTATCAGGGAAGAAAGCAAACAGAAGAGCACTCCACAAACAGGAAGTGGGAGAAAAGAAACTGTTAGAGTAGAAGAGATGGTTACAGTTAATTATTTCAATAGTAAAAGGATGGGACCTTGATGCCAATCTAATAGCACACACAAATATATGTAGTCAGGAAACCAAGCAAAAAAGCTTGTCAGAGAAGTTCTGGAAGAGAGTTCCACAAGTGAGAAGTGTGAGAAAAAAAAGCTGTTAGCCTTGAACTTGCAGTTACATCAAGTTATCTTAACTGTATATTAATGAGACCTCATTACCAATCTAGTACAGAACTTAAATTCAATAAATCTCGGTACCATAGCAAAGGGCTTTTTTAAACAATTGGCATGAAAGTATTTATAAAAAAGGCACAGGGAGACAACTTTACGATTGTGGGAAAGTTATTGAAGCTGAGATGCCAGATCAGGACCAGTAATAACGATGATTCTTCTTCTAGATATATAGCAGTAGCACCAGACCATATGTGGAAGCAACATTCTAAGCATATGTGATTGGTAGATTTATAAACATCTAAGATAGATTCTGGAGAGAAAAGTTGTTTAGCATGATGCATTGAACCAAATTTCTTAGTAGCTGACCAAGCATTAAATTCAATATAGTTTTTCTACTTCATATTGGCCAAGAACATTCGCCCAAGAAGATATCATGAGTCACTCTCCTGGAGGTTAGCATCAGCCTTGCTGATTGAGGGAAGGAAGAAAGGAGTATCTCAGATGATTCACAGAGAGAAGTTGTGTTATTATCAAAAATAACAATGCAAAAGAGTAATCAGGAAGGCACAAGATAGCAATTGATATTGCATTTAAATTTTTGAATACTAGTGTTGACTGGAAAGCCAAAAAAGAGTTCCACAAATGAGAATTAGGAGAAAAGAAATTGTTAGCATAGAACTAACAGTTATATCAAGTCAACTCAACTGTATATTGATGAGACCTCATTGCCAATCTAGTACTGCACTGAAATTTGTAAAGTTTAGGTACCATAGCAAAGAGCTCTTCTAAATAATTACCATGAAAGTATTTATAGAAAAAGCACAAGGAAGCAATTTTACAGTGGTGGGAAAGTGAGCAGAACTGAGATGGTAGGTCAGGACCAATAATATTGCTGATTCTTCTTTCAATGTTATTAAGGATCACTAGATATATAGCAGGAATGCCAGATCATAAGACTTATAGATATGTAAGATAGATTTAGGAGGAAGAAAAAAATTGTCTAACATTACAGTGAGCCAACTTTCTTAGCAGCTGACCTTTTTCCACTTCATATCAGTTGAGAATGTTAGCCTAAGAAGATGCAATTAGTTAACTTTGTTTTAATATATAGTTTTGTTTCTTCATAAAACTCAGTCTTAGGAAGCACTAACATTTGATAGAAAAAGTCGAATTGATAAAAGTATTGAAAACAGAGTTAAAGTAAGATTCAAAAACATGTTTTCTAAAATAGTTTGCATCAATTCTTTCTAATTTGAAAAAATAGTATTATTCTATCTTTTCATTCTAAATATCTTTTTTGTTTGAAATTCTCAGCAGACATGTTACACCATTTTTGTTGTTCTTCTTCTATGTGCCCTGTCCCTTCAGGACGTAGAGATTTTTGTTGTTAACTTTTTGTAAAATAAAGACTTATTCTGGCATAATTTGGTTTTCACTCAGTTGACATCAAAAATTATTTCTTACTTCCCTTTGATAAATTTCTCAGTTGGGAGAAATTTGTCTTCACTAAAAAGAGAAGTGCCTTATTGCAATATGTGTATATACTGAATAAGCTTCCATGTGTGTAGGGTGTATTCATATTTGCATGTGTATATATTCATCATGTCATTTTCTTAATATTGTTTACATAGGTGATTACATGATTATTGTGTGTATATATAATTTATATATTCAATTTTGTTACATATATAAAAGTGTTGTATTTTAAATAGCTTTTGAAAAGAGATTTTAACACATTAAAAATGTAAATGGCAGAATATAAGAAAAATGTTAGATCAGAATGGATGTAAAAAGGGTGTTTTGTTTTACGTGAATTTATCTAGGTGTGTGTGTCTTTATATTGTGGATTGGCACTAATGAAACACAAAGAAAGAATTGAACCCAATAAGAGAAACCCCATCACTTGTAAACTACCAACAACTGAAACAACTAAAATGAAGAGCACATGTCAGCCAGTCAGTTAGTGCCATACGTGATACATACTTTGGGTGATCATGTCTCGAAAAAGACATGACTAACTGGACAGAAGATTATTTCACAGTAGGTTGCCATTGCTTTCTGCAGTAGACTGGTTGCCGACCAAGGCTATAGAACTCAATCTGTCCTATTATTTAATCCATAACTGGAGGGAAGATATGGATTAATACCTTTCCCAAAGGTATTTGCGCGCAAGTGAATGCAAGGAATTCAACTAGAATTCGAATTTGGTTCCCCAATTTGTTGTTCCAAGCCGATATCCACTGCACCACAACATGTAGCTAGAAAAAAAAATAATGGCAAAATTAAGATGCTGAAATTCCCCACTAATTCAAATAAAAGGCTAGGAATTGAGTCCCTATCAATAGTGGAAGGAATGATTACAGCTACTGTACTTGAGAAACCTATTTTTCTGAAAATTATTTCAAGAGAAAGATTTTGTAAATTTCAATCAAATGTCTTTACTAGAGGTTCAGTCAATAAATGCTAAATGTTTCCTTAGAAGGAAATGGCTAATATTACCATTATCATTATTCATGTGTATATATATATATATATATATATATATATATATATATATATATATACTCCAATTGAAAAAAAGAAAAACAAAGTGAGAAGATTGAAAAAGAGAAAGCCGGAAACCACATCCTAAACAGGGAACAAGGGATGAGCCTCTTAACCTGTTCAATAGACGTGGGTGGAGTGTGAACCGGGCGATAGATAGATCTATCTACTCCAATTTTGACAACCGACTAATACTACTACTCTAGGGTCTCCTTACCAAAGCAAATCCTTAATTAGGACATCACACAAAGTAAGAACAAAAACTAAACCAGCTAAGCAAAAATCACCTTAACCTTTTGAACCTCTGTGGTATTTGTACCAACTTTTGCAACATTGAATCCTTCATCAAAGTAAACTCACCTGACATCTAAGATCTCTGTGAAACTAACCCTGACCCCTCTATTCCTTTCTCTGATTTCTATATCCCTGGTTACCTTCTCCTCTTTAGGAAGGACTCCAATATCCATATGCATGGAATTGGTGTTTATGTCAGCGAACATCTCCCTCTAGCTAGGGTGATTCCTCTTGAATCTCTGGATCATTCTTATATGTGTCTCTGTCTCTCTCTACTAAACTTGGTTAGCTATCTTTTCTTTCTTTACCGCTCCCCTTCATCTCCTGATTCTTCCGTACTTGACAGCATCTCTAAAAATATAGATCAGGCCATTCCCACTCATTCATTCACTCATATATTTGTGTTTGGGGAGACTTCAATACCTACCATACCAACTAGCAGATCTTGCTAGTGTCCATACCATGAACGTTTCAGTCACTCAATCCCTTATACAAGTAGTTGATTTCTCCCACACATTTCTCTAATAACAAATGGAACTGACTCACTGCTAGATCTCTGATCATGCTGTGGTTTCTGTTAATATCTTTCACATCTCCTTCTCCCAGGGACCAATAGAATGTCTTACTGTTACCAAAGAGCAGACTATGAGTTGGTCCACGATTTCTTGGAACAAAGTTTCTGGTCTTCCCTTTGAAGACTATGCATCTGAGGTTACCTTATGGGTTAAAGCTGGCATCAATGCTTTCATCCTAGCTAAGAATTTACAACTTAAACCCCATTCATCCTCCCTGGTTCACCCCTGCTTGCTCAGCTGCCATTATTCACAGGAATCACTTCTGGCTTTATTGGAGCCACGTGTCTGACCATAATAGGTGCCTTTTTGCCTCTGCTTGTAGCCAGTGCAAGAGAAACCTAAATAATGCTGTTGTTTGCAGAAAGAATAAAACAGCGTATAGCATCCCACAATTTTGGCTCTAACAACTACTCGTGACACTGTAAAAATCTGTTAAATAACAGCAAGCCCTCAATCCCCACTTTAATCAATGAATTTGAGGTCCTCTCATCTTCAACAGACAAGGCTGAATGCTTTGCTTGCAGATTCTCCACCAACTCAACATTTGATTCAGCTGGGGTATCTGCACCCAACTTTCCACCTAGAACTGAGGTTCAACTGAGTGACGGTCACATTACTCCTTCACTGGTCTCTAACATAATTTTAAAGCATGACTGCCATAAGCTAAGCAGAGATGATGGAATGCCAATCATTGACCTAAAGAAATGTGCCCTGAACTCTCCTCTGTCCTCTCCAAACTCTACAACTACTGCATCTTCCTTCCCTGCCTGCTGGAAGTCCTCCTCTGTGGTTCTTGTATTTAAGAACGCTGAAGAACACTCAGACCACACCAATTATTGCCCTATCAGCCTCCTACCGATTTTTAGCAAAGTGCTCGAGGCTATTAACAATGCTGAAGTGGTTCAACATCTCACAGCTCATGGCCTCTTCTCTGATAAACAGTATGGTTTCTACTTTACTAGGTCTACTGCTGATATGTTAACAACCATCAGAGTATATATACCATATAAGAATGGTGAAGCTTGATCTGTTGCACTAGATATCTTCAAAGCATTTGACAGTGTCTGACATGCTGACCTTTTATGCAAGCTATAGGGCTATGGTATAACTGGACACTTGTTTGACCTAATCCAGTTTTTCCTTTTAAATCTCATATTGAATGTAGTATTAAATGGGCATGCTTCCAGATACTATCATATGAATGTGGGTGTCCCTCAAGGCTCTATTGTAGATCCTACACTTTTTCTGTTCTTCATCAATGATCTTCCTGATATAATCAGATCTCAAGGATGCATCTATGCTGACAACACAACCATTTACTCCCACCTTGATAAGAAAGCTGCCAAGGCTGATAAAGCAAACTTCACTGCTGACCTTGAAAAAGCCATCCAATCTGTGGTGGACTGGGGTAAGAAATGGCTCGTAAATTTTAATGTCTCTAAAACAAAGCTACTGTCTTTTAACCACCGTAGATAACCACTATACCCCCCCCCCCATCAAAATGCATCAGTCTAGTCTCCCTGAAAGCAAAACACTGTGCCTCCTTGGCCTAACTCTATCAGCCAACCTCAAGCGGAATGGCTACATTGAATCCATGGCTAAATCTGTTGTTAGGAAGGCTGGTTCCCTGTGTAGGGCCAGGGAGTTTTTCTCATCTGAATCTATCTGGCTTGTATATAAATCTATCATCTGCCCATGCATTGAATACTGCTGTCACAATTGGTTGGGTGCCCCTGCTATTTATCTCAAGCTTCTTGACAAAATCAAACAGAGAATCTACAATGTAATTGATCTTGACCTGGTAGCTCAACTCCAGTCACTTTCTCACCAACATAATGTGACTTCCCTCTGTCCCTTCTACAAATACTTTCACAGCTTCTGCTCTGATGATCTTAAACTCCCTAGTGCCCCCTCTGCATGAATTTACTCTTGCTACTAGACTAGCAGCTAGGTCCCACCCTTTTACAGTGAAATCAGTCAAATGTAGCCACAACTTTTACTCTATCAGGTTCTTTGCTCACACTTCTCACCTGTAGAATTCTCTTTTATATACTTGCTTCCTTGACAGTTACAATCCCCAAGAATTTAAATGCAAAGTTCATTGCCATCTATCTCCTGACTTTCATCCTTCTCCTGACAACCCTTGTATCATATTCTTCTTCCTTTCCACTCTAC
>JBBBDQ010001417.1:712500-730000 GCA_037127315.1 Ascarosepion bandense
GGTTAGAAGTAACTGAAAATATTTTCAACAAAAGGAATTGACAAAGTTTTTAAAAAATAATAAGAAAAAAAAAGAAAATGAAACAGGCAAAATAATAATAAGCAAACGATATAAAAATAATACAAAATTAAGCAAAGAAACAGTAATAAGGCAAAATCTTCACAAATAAAGAATTGTTTTCATATACAAAAGAGATATGAACTAATGATTATAGCATTTTGATTTCAAGACAAGAAATAATTTTTAAAAATATATACAGCACATCAAGAAGTCGTCCATTTTTATTGGTTAGGAAGAAATCCCAGCATGCATCTGAAAAATTTGTCCATTTAGGAAGGGAGATGTTCTTAGCAGTCAATGCAACAGAAATTGAAACTAACAAATAAAAAAGGAACTTTGTACAGATTATGTGGATTGTGATGCAGTGGATATTGGCTCAAAATGAGAAATCAGTTGAATTCCTTGCATTCACTTACGCACAAATACCCTTGGGATAGGTATTAATCCATCACATATCCATCTGGATATGGTTAAACAGCAGGACAAATTGGGTTCGATAACCTTGGTTGGCAACCACTCTACCACACAAAGTAATGACAACTTACTGTGAAAAAATTTTCTGCCCAGTCAGTCATGTCTCTTTAGAGACATGATCACTCAAGCTTGTATCACATATGGTGATTTTCTAAGCTTAGATGTGCACAAGGCCGAAAGTACAGGGCACCCAGTGAGGATCAAACTCACTACTCAATTGCAATAGTTTTTGGGAGACAAGCTTGCTAGCCATTACACCACCTTGAGGTGATCAAAAGCTTGTATCATGTATGGCACTTAACTGACTGTACAGATGAAAGCTTCTAGAACAAGGCAGGTTTTGCAAACCTGAAATACCAATCTCTAATCATCCAGTGTGTAACATCATCATACTATTATATCTATTGCTGTCATGGTAAAATGAAAAGTAAATTTATGGAATTATAATTATGATTTTATTATTATTATTTTTGTTTGTGAGCCCAACAGTTACATTTTACAGATGCTGCTGCAAAAAAAAAAGTTGTTCTTTCATGGAAATTTATTTCATCATTTTGAAACAAATTGTATCAAAAAAGAAAGAAAACAAAAATGACAAAATTCCCCAAGATAAGTGTAAAATACAGTCAGTCAGTCAGTATAGGTGCCATACATGATACACGCTTGGGCGATCATGTCTCTAAAGAGACATGACTGACTGGGCAGAAGATTATCCCGCAGTAGGTTGCCATTGCTTTCTGCAGTAGACTGGTTGCCGACCAAGGCTATAGAACCCAATCTGTCCTGCTATTTAACCCATAACTGGAAGGAAGAGATGGATTAATACCTTTCCCAAGGGTATTTGCGCGTAAGTGAATACAATGGATTCAGCTGGAATTCGAACTCGGCTCCCCGGTTTCTCGTTCCGAGCCGATATCCACTGTACCACAACGCACATCTTAACATATATTCCATTGATCTATTCTGCAAAATATGGGTACCAAATAAAACTGACAGTATAATTTAACCAACAACATAATTTCTACTATTATTAAGGAAAAAAAAGTAGGTTAGTAGCAAGTAAAATTTCAGTGTTTAAGGTGTAGACATTGTATTATTTTTCAGAATGTTTTTATTTTCCAAACACAGTGAGCACAGAAATAAGGACTTTGATAAATCAAACATTCGAACAGTTTTTATATAATTTATATTCAAGAAAGAAAAAATTACATGATTGCTTGAAGAATTATAGAAGAAAATTTAACCAAAATAACTTTTCTGTCATTTTTAATGAAAGCTACACAAATGTGTATTGTAGTGCAGTGGATAACATTGCAAAACGACAAATCGGGGTGCCGAGTTTGAATTCCAGCTGAATCCATTGTATTCACTTACGCGCAAATACCCTTGGGAAAGGTATTAATCCATCTCTTCCCTCCAGTAATGGGTTTAATAATAGGACAGATTAGCAACCAGTCTACTACAGAAAGTAATGGCAACCTACTGCAGGGAAAATCTTCTGCCTAGTCAGTCATTTCTTGAAAGAGACATGATTGCCTAAGTGTGTATCATGTATGGCAATTAACTGCTTAGAGGCAAATCATTGGGGGTCTTTTCATTGTGTCAGGAACATTTCATGATAAAAAAAGACTACATTGGTAGCAACAATGGCATCTGGCCAGCCAAAAAGAAAATTAACACTGACAGATATAGAGATAGAATGGCAGAGAACCCAAATTACAGTGCCTCTCCTGAAATTAGATTTATTCTCTGCTTCTGTTAGGAAACATTGTAATAGTCACGCCCATAACTATACAAACATTCTCTGCTTACAATTTCTCATCCCAGAAACAATTTTAATTTTGAAATAGGTGGATCTCTATTTATATTGATATATTTTTCTATATGTTATGTTTATAATTATTTACATTGTTCAGACTGTTGTCCTCATTTTTTTATGCCATATTCACAACAATTCAGCCATTGTACACTCCAACCTTTTTCAGGATTTGTTTATATTTCTGAGATGAGATATTATAATTATTTACATTGTTCAGACTGTTGTCCTCATTTTTTTATGCCATATTCACAACAATTCAGCCATTGTACACTCCAACCTTTTTCAGGATTTGTTTATATTTCTGAGATGAGATATTATAATTATTTACATTGTTCAGACTGTTGTCCTCATTTTTTATGCCATATTCACAACAATTCAGCCATTGTACACTCCAACCTTTTTCAGGATTTGTTTATATTTCTGAGATGAGATATTATAATTATTTACATTGTTCAGACTGTTGTCCTCATTTTTTATGCCATATTCACAACAATTCAGCCATTGTACACTCCAACCTTTTTCAGGATTTGTTTATATTTCTGAGATGAGATATTATAATTATTTACATTGTTCAGACTGTTGTCCTCATTTTTTATGCCATATTCACAACAATTCAGCCATTGTACACGCCAACCTTTTTCAGGATTTGTTTATATTTCTGAGATGAGATATTATAATTATTTACATTATTCAGACTGTTGTCCTCATCTTTGTTGATATATTCAAGATGAGGATAACTGTCTGAAAAATGTCAGTCAGTTACGTGCCATATGCAATACACGCTTAGGCGATCATGATTCAAAAGATATATGACAGAAGATTATCCCACAGTAGGTTGCCATTACTTTCTGCAGTAGACGTGTTGCCAACCAAGGCTATAGAATCCAACCTGTCTTGTTATTTAACCCATAACTGGAGGGAAGACATGGATTAATATCTTTCTCAAGGTTATTTGTGTGTAAGTGAATGCAAGGAATTCAACTAAATAGTGTGAATAATTACAATATCTCATCTCAGAAATACAGACAGATATTGAAGGTGAATATGGCAACAAAGATGAGGATAACAGTCCGAAAAATATAAATAATTACAATACCTCATCTCAGAAATATAGACAGATATTGATGACTATAGCAACAAAGATGAAGACATCAGTTTGAACAATGTAAATAAGGCAAATAATTACAGTAGCTCATCTTAGAAGTATAGACAGATATTGAAGGTGAATTTTTTTTTTAATCATTTCATCCCAGGCAAGGCAGTACTGCCACTGATGTGCAGGGGGCTACATAAGAGAGTAAAAGTTTAGGCAGGAGGAGAGTGAAGAGAAAGAACCAGTTACAGGGAGTGTCACAGGTGTGAAAATAGTTACAAAGGTAGAGAGAAAGGACAAGAGAAGGACTGGAGCCAAGTGGATAAGAGATGGGAATTGACATTACATTTAAATTCCTGGAGGTTGTAGCCATCAGGAAAGCAAGTATATGGAAGTTCCACAGGTAAGAAGTGCAAGAAAAATTGCTGGAGAAGAATTGTTGGCTGAATTTGATAAGTTTAACTGTAAAAGGGTGGGACTTTGTTGCCAGTCTGGTTGCTCGAGTAAATTCTTGTGGAGGGGGCACCAGTGACCTAAGTTCATCGGAGCAGAAGCTGTATGGCAACAAAGATGAGGACATCAGTCTAGACAATGTAAATAATGTAAATAATTACAATAGCTCATTTCAAAAATATAGAAAAATGTTATGTTTATATTTTTATTCCACTAGAAGTCAAGATAGAAATTCTGCCTTGATTGACATTTTTTGTCTAAAATCTTGTTTCTGTGCTGTATCTACATGTGCAAAACTCAATGGATCTCTTAAAGATGATATAGCCAACCAATTACCTAACCCAAAAATCTATAACACCTCCAGATATTCTGCACATCTACAATTCAGTGATGCCAAATGCAGATTAAAAGGCAGATTGACCCTTACCATTTTAATCACTGATATAAAATTTTCTTAACTTTTTCCTTCCATTTTATCTTATACTAAAACTGAGATAATTATTTGGTCTGATTGCTCACTGGAGTAATTTCTAATTTCCACTAGTGCCAGTGGTCAGTGTTCAAGCTCAAGTAGAAACTAAGGTTTTGAATTTTTTAGGAAGTGTTCTAACAGGAGATGGAAAGTGCGACACAGAGATCCGATGGTGAATTGGCATGGCAAAGGACGCATTCCAGAAACTGAGTAAAGTACTAACACACGGGAAAATTTCACTAGAAACAAAGAAAAGAGTGCTGGATTGCTATGTGATGTCAGTTCTTCAATACGACACTGAATGCTGGACAATATCACCGAAAATGAGGACAAAACTGGAAGCAGCAGAAATGTGGTTCTACAGAAGGATGCTGTGGATATCGTGGACTGAGCATGCAAGCAACAATGAGGTGTTGGAAAGAATGGCAACAAAAAGGAAATTAATACTGAGCATCAGGAAGAGACAACTGAAGTTCCTGGGACATGCAATGAGGAAGGAGAGCTTGGAGAACCCGATACTGACTGGTCAGATAGAAGGAAAGAGAGACAGAGGAAGGCAGCAGATAACATATTTGCAGGGCCTGATCAGGTGGATGACGGAACGGGGATTGTGAGGTGTAACAGGAGCAAACATACTAAGAGCCACAAGGGAATGGGAGACATAGAGAACCATGATCGCCTACGTCCTGAAGGGACAGGACACATGCCCAAACCCCACTAGAAATATTGACTCAACCTCACACTCTCTGCTAGTCTTAAATCGCCTTTTTTGTTGGTTTACTCTAAATTAAAAAAATGTTTAGTGATTTTCCATATTTTATACCTGTCTAACATTTTTTATAAATGCATTTTTGTATGCTTTAATTCGTCTCTCTGATGTGCGTTGTGGTGCATTGGATATCAGCTCAGAATGAGAAATCGGGGAGCCAAGTTCAAATTCCAGCCGAATTCATTGCATTCACTTGTGCGCAAATACCTTTGGGAAAGGTATTAATCCATCTATTCCTTCCAGTTATGGGCTAAATAACAGGACAGATTGGGCTCTATAGCCTTGGTGGGCAACCAGTCTACCGTAGAAAGTAATGGCAACCTACTGCGGGATAATCTTCTGCCCAGTCAGTCATGTCTCTTTCGAGACATGATCGCCCAAACGTGTATCACGTATGGCACTTAACTGACTGAATTCGTCTCTCTGCGCATGAGTGCATAAAGTTAAGTAATCAATCTTCTCTTCTCGAAAACTTTTCTGGTCAGAAAAATGCTTCTTCCACACCATTCTCTCCTGGATGCAGAAATAGCATCAGCAGCAGTTGCTACTGCCTCTTTAAAAACTTAATTACTGACCAGCATTTTTAACCCAACATCACAAACTTCTATCATGTCAATTTTCGTAATTATGTGTCTAGTATTTCTGTTCAGTGTTCCCGAAATGAAAGACGAGAATGACAGGGAACTAATGTCTGGATTGCCTTGACCTTGGAAGATAAATCATCTCTAGGCTTTTATTATAGATGTGGGAAATATCCAGCCTACACTTCAAATTACAATCTTATTTCCCAAGTGATGCTGTCTCTATACATAGCACACCTTCCCATCTCACTAATGTGTTTCCCTCTTTTGCTATGGAATTGGGATTATGTTAAAGGGAGCTTACTCTTTCTGAACTTGTCATCTATAAAAAAAAATCAATACAAGTTTATTAGCTCCAGCTTTTGCGCATTTACTTTTCATGGGAAGGCAATAAAAAGCAGTGTAATCTTTCTTTCTTTCTGTAGGTGTTTTTAAGCCTAAACCAGTTATGGTTTCTGGGCAAGAGTGGCTGGAATCTTGGCTGACTCATCATCTATTAAAAAATAAGATATATTTTTAAGATTAGTCATAATTTCAAATTTTGCTTTATTTAAAATTACAATAGTAAAATAGCAATACTAATTTTAAATGTTAATTTAAAAAGAATATATTTTCCTCACTGAAAATGTATTTAATTTTATAACATAAAAATGTCTTCAAATCTATAACTGATTTTAAATTGATTAACAGTATAAAATGGAAACAAAGAGAAAAATTATACTTAACATCAGGCAGATGCAATTGAAATTTCACATAATGAGGAAGGAGGGCTTGGAAAATCTGATACTCAAAGGACACATTGAGGTAAATGAAAGCATTTAGAGAAAAGGCACAGACAGGCAACCTTACAGCAATGAGAAAGTGACTGAACCTGAGCTACCGAACCAAGACTAATAATATTGCTGATTCTTCTTTGGATTTTATCAAGAAGCTCGAGGGAAATAGTAGGGGCACCAGACCATATGTGGCAGCAATATTCTAAGCATGGACAAATGGTAGACTTATTATTTAATTTCCTTCCTCTTTCAAAATTCTGTAAGAATCATCAGACTCTTTAAGACTCAAATTAAAATAATACCTCATAATTGCCAAAATATCAATAGTTGTTAACATTATTTGCACTGTTTGAACTGTTGTCCACATCTTTATTGCCATGTTAACAGCGTTTTTTACCAGAATATGGAGTGCTACAGAAAATCTTTAATTAAGAGATTGCAATATGTGCTCTGGTAAAAAATGGTTATTGAAATATTATGTTTATAAGTCCCAAAAATTCATATACAAGAACACGTCTCATAGTTGGTTAGTTTCAGTGATTTGATCCAAAGAGTTGTGAGTTCAAAAGTTGGCTACAGCAGTGCAGAACAAATAACTTAGAAAGTTGAATTAAAAGGAGATAAGTACATGGCATCTGAAAGTGGGATTGCACATGGAATAAGAATGATATAGCCTAGCGATCAACATAAAAGTTGGAGCATACAAGGCTGAAACATTGTAAAGATGACACTAAAGATTAAAACAGTAGTCTGAACAGTGTAAACAATGTAAATACTATCTCATCTTAGTATAGACAAATAGGTGTAGCTGCTATTGTAACAATTGAAACAAAAGGGACAACTAAATGTTTATTAGTCAAGATATTATATGAAAATGATATCATGGAGCCACAGTTTGGAACAGCATATTTATTGCAGCCTAAAAGGTTACTGAGTAAGAAACTGAGTTAGAAGTAAATAGTAATATTTCTATCATCATCAAATACAAAACTCACAAGATGCATGAAGTAATAATCACTGTTAGTAGAGGACTACAAGACAGTAAGAAAACACCACCCTCTCAATAGAGTCCAACATATGATATAAGCACTGGGACATGCTCATTACTGTCTATAGGGAACATACATAACAATATGCAAAACCATAGACTTGTAGCAGCCACAGATCTATTTCCTTTCGTGAATCAATGCCCCCGACGGGAGATTCGGTCACTCACTGACCAATCAACGGGCGGAGCGCATTGATTCCTCTCTAGAACTATTTTTCCTAGTCCTGTTTGTAGAACGGAGGAAAGCCAGAGAGCCATTAGCCCGCGGCAGTAACGGACACCTCTCTCACATCGCTGCCACTGATTCCCCATGGAATGCTTTCGCGGAAGACGCTGCTGCTAGCTTCACCATGGACACTTACATACTATCTGCTGCTAGCTTCACCATGGACACTTACATACTACCAATCTTGTACGTTTACTATGTAATAAACCATTCTTTGTTGTTATTCTAAAAGCAAGTTTCGTCATTCATTTGTGTGCCTAAAAAATATAGTGTTGGGGAAATTAAGCATTTCCCATAACTCATATAGACTGTTAACTCATGGTTAACAGTTTTATTATAGTGTGAAATGTGTGTTATACAGTTGTCCCAGAAGTCACAAAAAAAAAAAAATTAGTGTACAGTAAACAACTTCTGGGACACCCTGCATTATGAACCTCCACATTTCATTAAATCTTCCTCATTTTTTGCATATTGAGAAAAATTCGCCCCCACAAAAAAGTTATTACTTGTATTAAACATCTTAGAATACATTGTATATAACTAATGAATCTGACTTTCTGATACATTTCATTTACGAGCATCAAGAACAAGTATATTTGCAATGATACTTTTAATGTGAAAACCATGTTAAAACTTCAACTGAAGCTATAAATCAACTGGTAAAATTTTATTTCCTAAGTTGGCTGTTAAGAAGTTATTGTTTAAAGTCAGATTTCATAGTTGATCTCTGGCAAATCAACATGTTTTAAAAATTGAAAATACTTTTGATACACCCTAATAGAATATATGGATCTAACCTATTTTTCAACAATTCATTCCACTGTTAACTATCTACAGTCTGGCTGGATATTATTGCAGCTTTCCTCACTCTTCTTCATTTGCCACAAAATCATTTAAAACAATCTATTTAAGGCATTATTATTATTCATCAAATATTGATGACTTACCATAAGAAATTCAATCAGTGAACTAAATCTATGGCTGAAACCTTGATAGGTTAAATAGTCTTATTTCATTGTATTGAAGAAGAGTTGTTAAAATTAGAAATAGATGTGATTTTTTTTTTAATCATATCACTCCAAAGCAAGGCATTCCACTGCCACTATTGCGCTTGGGGCTACATAGAGGAAGGTAAATAGAACGAGTGGTTAGATATAGGAAATGTCAGAAGGGGGGTGATAGATAGTTGGGTAGGTGTGAAGAGTGTTTGAAAGAATGGAAGCGAGTTAGTTTGTTAGGAGGTGTCTTTTGACCTTACATTTAAACTCCTGGAGATTGCAGCCGTCGGGGAAGCAGTCATGTGGAAGGGAATTCCACAGTTGGGAAGTGCGAGAAAAGAAACTGTTGGAGTAGAAGTTGTGGTTGCATTTTATCGGTTTCACTGTAAAAGGGTGGAATCTAGTTGCTAATCTAGTATCTCGTGCAAATTCGTACCTAGGGGGCACCAGTGATATAAGTTCATCGGAGCAGAAGCCATGAAAGTATTTATAGAAGAGACACAGTGAAGCCACGTTGCGCCAGTGAGAGAGAGACTGCAGGTGGTCTGCTAAGTTGGTATCAATCACATTACAGACCCTCCGCTGTACCTTGTCGAGAAGCCCAAGGAGAATAGCAGGGGCACCCGACCAGATATGGCAACAGTATTCAATGCACGGGCGGATGGTAGATTTATAAATGTGCAGGATAGATTCAGACGGAAAAAACCTCCGGGCACTGCACAGAGAACTGACTTTCATAGCTGCGGATTTAGCAATGGATTCGATATAGTCATTCCACTTGAGGTCCACTGAAAGTGTGAGACCAAGGAGGCATAGTGTTTTACTCTCTGGGAGGCAAGCCTGGTCCATGCTAATAGGAGGTAGGTGCGATTGTCTATGATGATTAATTGATATTTGAAGAAAGGTTGTTAAAATTAGAAATGGATGTGTTTTTTTTTTGTTTTTTTTTTAAAATCATATCACCCCAAGCAAGGCGGTAATGCCAAAGATGCGCAGAGGGCTACGTAAGAGTGAAAAGATTGGAAAAGAGAAAGCCGGAAAGCACATCCTAAACAGGGAACAAGGAATGAGCCTCTTCACCTGTCCAATAGATGTGGGTGGAGTATGAACCGGGCGATAGTTCAGCCTATCTACTCCAATTAAAAAAAAAAACAGAAAAGAGTAAAAAAGATTGGAAAAGAGAAAGCTGGAAACAATATCCTAAACAGGGAAAAAGGGATGAGCCTCTTCACCTGTCCAATAGACAAGGGTGGAGTGTGAACACTTGTGGGCGAATATTAAAAGAAGAACCTTTTGCTTGCCTTTGGCTACAGTTGACTTTGAACCTCAGTTGACACTTTCAATAATGGAAGAAGAATTATATGAGATTTCTTTGAAGAAAGCTTGGCACTTTTAATCAAATGAGTTGTACTGGTATTTTATGGATGCCTTTTTTATGAATTTGAAGCACAAATTTTATAGATTTAATAGTTTGTTCAGTTTTGGGTGATCTCTTTATTTTCCTTCTTTTTGTAAGAAAGAATTGACAGAAAGGACAGTATACAATTGTCAGTAGAAGATCTTCAAAAGAGTTAATCAGATTATGGCCATAAGAGAATTTAATGAGAAAGTATTTTTTTAAACTTTTCATCAATCCATTAATTACATCAGAAGCAGCTCAATTGATGTTTTCTAAATGTAGCAGAATCTTTAATAAACAGAAATTTTTGTCATTCACACTGTGTGGGTGGATGGGGGTGTCCATATCTCAAATATGAGCACTAAAAATGTAATGACTTAAATTCCCATCATCTTTTTTTTTTTTTTTTGATCATATCACCCCGAGCAAGGCAGTAACGCCACTGATGTGCAGGGGGCTACATAAGAGTGAAAAGATTTGGAAAAGAGAAAGCCGGAAACCACATCCTAAACAAGGGAACAAGGGATGAGCCTCTACACCTGTACAATAGACGTGGGTGGAGTGTGAACCGGGCGATAGTTTAGTCTATCTACTCCAATTGAAAAAAAAAAGTAAAAGAGAAAAAAAAGAAAAAGAAAAAGAAAAGTGAAAAGATTTGGAAAAGAGAAAGCCGGAAACCACATCCTAAACAGGGAACAAGGGATGAGCCTCTACACCTGTACAATAGACGTGGGTGAAGTGTGAACTGGGCGATAGTTTAGTCTATCTGCTCCAATTGAAAAAAAAAGCAGTTAATGAGTCAAAATCATGTAAATTCACCTTCCAACCAACAATAATCTGAGTAGTATATGAGAAATCGGAGAGCCAAGTTGAAATTCTAGTCAGGTTTGTTAGATTCATTTACATACAAATACTTAGGAAATGTATGAATCCCTCTCATCTCCCTAGCTATGGGTTAAATAATAAAATTGGATATGGAAAAATCATTGTTATTCAAAAGGAAAAAAATTTCACGCAATATTAACCTGTAAAAAAAATAACTGTTTTATTCTTAGAATGGAAAATATGTTTCAGCTTCAAATAACCAATAAAGGGTAGATAAGCCATAAAAAACAAAGAAACACAAATCAGTCATTCAACAAATACTAATAGAACTGGAACACAATCTTAAATTTATTCCTTTAGAAATAATGAGCACTTTTGGTATAATAGTTGGTGGTGAAATCTGTATTCTAGTTTTCATTATTTTTTTTTTTTTTTTACCCAATACAAGTGCTGTCTGTAATAGTCATGCTCGGGGGAATTTTGCAACTTGTGAAAGTGCTAGTTCAAATAAATGATCTTCCTGGAATTTTTATATTAGTTTAATAAACATCTTCCTCTTCTTCTATGTGCTATGTCCATTCAGGACATTGACAAGCACAGCTCTTCACAATTTCCTGTCCATTTTAGCTCTTGATAAATTTTATCTCCAAAAGCTTGCCCCACCATACATTTACTAAAGCTCACTAAGTAGGATATGCATTGTTTTCCTCTATTTTGCCTTGAATATCTACTGTGAATATCAAATTTTCTAAGACCTCTTTGCTCATTATATACTTTAGAAATTTCAACTAACTCTTTCTGATGTTAAGTGTAAGTGTCATTTTTGTTTCTATTTTCTGCTAGGCACATTATGTGTTGTTTTTCTTCTATCTCTCTTTCTGTCAATCTGTCCTGTGAGTATCAAATTTTCCAAGCTCTCTTTCCATATTATGTCCCCAGAAATTTCAACTATCTCTTTTTGATGTTAAGTATAAATGTTTTTTTTTGTTTCTGTTTTCTCCAAAAATTCATTATTGCTCACATGTTTGGTTCATGACATTCTCAGTATCCTTCTGTAGAACCACATTTTTGTTGTTTCAAGTCACTATCCTCACAAATAACTTCTAAGATGGTACATTAGTGAAATAAATCAATTATATGAATAATAAACTTATGTAATGCTCGCAGTGATTCAATTAATGATAACGTTTCTTTCAAGTAGAGATAAAATTACTTATAATTAATTTTTTTATATCATACCCCTTTGGAACATAGGTTGATCATGACTCTCTACAGATTCCTTTTCTTTGTTATATGTGAATTGCTATGACTTTTCAGGAAAGATATCTGAGTGGTTTCCTTTGTGTCTTTGCCATAGTTTGGAATTCAGAGTAGGTGATCACAATTCTCCACAGGTTCCATTTCTTTATTATCTTTGAATTGCTATGGCTTCTAGGCAAAGTTAGTGGAATGGTCTTTGCCATAGCTTGGAATTCAGAATAGTTGAACATGACTCTTCACAGATTCCATTTCTTTATTATCTTTGAATTGCCAAGAATTACTGGGAAAGATAGCAGAATGGTCTTTGCAATAGCTTGGATTTCAGAATAGTTGATCATGACTCTTCACACATTCCTTTCTATATCTTTATTATCTTTGAATTTCTATGGCTTCCAGGTAAAAATAGTGGAATGATCTTTGCCATAGCTTAGAATGCAGAACAAGTGATCATGATTCTCCACAAATACCATTTCTTTATTTTCTGTGAATTGCTATGACTTCCTAGGAAAAAGTACTGGTGTGGTATGATTTCTTGTTGTATACTGTATAGTTTGAAATTCAGAGTTTTTCTTCTCTTAAATTCTTTAGCCTAGGTTATACAGTCCAATCTATTTCTCTATTTAACCCATATCTGGTGGGCAAAGTAATATATTAAAGCCTTTTTGAAAAGCATTAGTGTGAAAATGAATGCAATAGACTAGGCCAGAATTGAAACTTGGCTCATTAATTCTACTTTCCTTTCCAATATTCATTACACTAACCATGCATCCCATGCATTTGGATGATAGATTCCCTGTCCTCTCAGTAATACTTGTATTCATTCTGAACCACTGACAATAATTTTCTTTCTGATTTTTAGCATATGGTAATGGTAAAACCATTATGATGTAAAAAAATCTCTGTCAGTCCTGTTTGCATTTTTGACCACTAACAAGTTATATCTTTTTACCTGATCTTCAAAGTACTTTCAAAGTATACTTTAGTAGTTATTAGTATGAAGCAAAATATGATGAATAATATTAGTGTTTAATCAACGTTTTTCTGAAAATCCATACTTTTGTACTAACACATATATATTGCCATCTTTTATCTCCCTGATTCTCATTTTTCTCTTATCCTTTCCTTGCCACCCCCTGTATCTTGTTTTTCCTTCTCACTCTACTCTCACTTAACGCTCTGCACACCAGTATTCCCATCTTTCTTTTATCCTTTCTCTTACACCCACTGTATATGGTTTCTCTTTCTTTTCACTCTCCTCTCATGTAGCCCCCTGCACACAATATTGCCTCTCTTGGAGTGAAACAATTATAAAAAATATAAAATATTTTGGCTTATCTGTTTACTTGTGTATTTGTTTATGGTACCATCCGTCCATTTCTTGGAATTACAAGATTAATTAAAGAAAAAGCACTGTTTATCTTAGATTAAAAATATTTGTATTGGATTAAAAAATAAATTATGGATTGGAATTTATGAAAAGTTTTGATTGTCTTAAAATAAAAAGCTATTGTAATTAATCTTTTTTTTTAATTTTTGTATTTTAGGTTTGAAAAGCTGGACATCACCCCCAAAAGTGCACAGAAAATTAAACCAGTATTAGAACGGTGGATGGCTGAGGCCGAAGAACGTTATAAAAATGGGGTTCAGAACCTCACTGATTTCATTGGTAGTGAGCCATCTAAGAAAAGAAAACGACGGACATCTTTTACACCGCAAGCATTAGAAATCTTAAATCAACACTTTGAAAAAAATACACATCCCTCAGGTGAGAATATCCTAAATAATCCAACCCAAGAATTTTTCCCTCTTTTTTTTTATCCTCTTCCTCTTTTTATCTTCTTTCTCTTTCTTTCTTTTTTATCTTCTTTCTCTTTTCTTTCTTTCTTTTTTTCTCCTTTCTCTTTTCTTTCTTTTTTACCTTCTTACTCTTTTCTTTCTTTGGGTGTGGCCTCTTGATTACTTCAAGTTAGATTTCCACAAAATCTACACAAATCTTAAAACTTAACAATATTATAAATAGAGCAAATGTAATTTTCTTTATATAATTATTATAATATAACAAAAACTTCCAAAATTTTCTTCAACTACCTGACTTTTTAAAGTAAAATATTTGGTACATCTATTTTTCTGTACATACAATGATTTAAAATGCATATGTACATCCGCTTTATATATATATATATATATATATATATATGTGTGTGTGTTTTCATTAAAAATGACTGACAAGGAAGATTTTATTAATTTTTATTTAATTTTTCTAGTATTCTTACATGTTTCCTTTTTTTGCTGGAGATAAGAAATGTAAAAATGTTCCATAATTATTGACTTTCCAAGCGCTTTCAGCCACTTTACAGGCCATTTTCAAGGATGTTATTTTTCTGATGTTATTACTTTTTCTTCATGTCTTGACTGTAATGTAATTTATTTTGTGCTTTTGAAAAGGAGTGTTCTGTAAAAGTTATCATGTAATGTGCACAACTGAAAATCACATGAACATCTTTTTATTTTTAAAAACTTTCAAAACTCCATTTCTAGGCTTAATAATATATGGTTGCTGGTAGGAGAAAATTGTTTAATATATAGTAACTCTTTTCTAGCATAATTCCTCAAAAACATGTAAAATTTATAACATATTATAAAAAATGGAAGACTGCAAAACTTGTTGTTTCTAATCAAAATAACTCCATCAAATCTAAACTATCAATGACTAATATAGTGTATGAATTTCAATGCCCAGCACAAGACTCTATATCTTGTCATAAATCAATTATCTATAGCAGACATATTACCACTTCTTTGAGTAGACATCTTACATGCCACCTATCCAAACAAAGTGCAAAAAAATCACTTATTCACCCATAATTTACAAGAGCCCTTAAGGAAAATTCTGGTTGAAAATGCAAGAATATTATTTAAATCACTATTTGTCTATACTTCTCAGATGAGGTAATGTGCTATCCTATGCAAATGAGATTAGTTGTATTTAAGTGCTAAGCCATTAACTGTTGGGGACTCCATTACATCACTCATAACGGTGTACCACCTATCAAATACTGAAACTATGAGATAGACCAGAAATAACAGGTAGTATTTAAATTATTTACACTGTTCAAATGGTTGTTCTCATCTTTATTGCCATGTTTATGGCATTTTGGCTGTTGTACAATCTGGCCTTCTTCAGGTGCTAGGAATTTTGAACCAAGCACTTTATTTTGATCACACCTATATCTAGTGGATACAGGCATTGGTTAGTTTCAGTCACCTGACCCAAAGAGTTGTGAATTCAATACCTGGCTACAGCAGTGATGAACAAATGACTTACAGAGTTAAGTTAAAGGGAGATAACTACATGCCATATGGAAGTGACATCACACCTGGAATGAGGATTATATACCCCAGTGATTGAAATAAAGAGTTTGGTTCAAAATTCCTAGCCATTGAAGAAGGTCAGGGTGTGCAACAGCCAAAACATTGTAAAGATGAATAAAGATGAAGACAACAGTCTGAACAGTGTAAATAATGTATTTAAATCCCAATATAAAAAGCATCTTGCTATAAGAGAGGCACTATATATCAAACAATTCTCTCCTACCATCAACCTTACATTATTTAACAGTGGAAATGGAGTTTTGAAAGTGATTTAAAAATCAAAAGACACTCACGTGGTTTCCAGTTGTACATGTCATGTGATAACTTTTAAAGAACATTTTTTCATAAACACTAAATAATTATGTTACAGACAAAACATGAGAAAAAAATAACAATATTAGAAAGCTAACACCCTTGAGAAGTGAAGTGGTTGAAAATGCTTGGAAATTTTATAATTACAGAACATTTTTACATTGTTTATCTTCAGCAAAGCATGTATCATGTATGGCACTTAACGGACTGATCTTCAGCAAAAGGAAATCTGTAAGAATACAAAAAATATTTTAAAATTAATAAAATCTTTCTTGTTGGTGATTTTCAATAAAACATGTTTAAAAAAATGATTGCTGCCCAAATATACATTATATATATATATATAATTGGACACTGAGGTCAACACCAAGCAGTGACAGTCTGTTTGATACTTGAAACAGACTGTTGCCATTTGGTGTTAACATCAATGTCCACTTTTAAATTTACATACACTCTATCTCTGATACGGAACACTTCTACCCATAGTCGATATTTAAAAAATCATGGGAAGTCTTGTCTGACCAAGCAGTTTAAAGCACATCAGATCTAATGATAGTTTTCCCAAGGGGATGCTGGTTCAAATCCTGCCGGAGGATGTATATTTTTCTGACAAGATTTCTCAAATATTCAGGCCAGAAAATGTAAGTAAATAAATAAAAACAGAGCATCTGCTCAAATGTGAGTATCCATTAAAACTAACATTTAACAAATAATTTAAAATATATATATAATGGATTATATGTAATCCAGCTTTTTTTTTTGTTTTTAATAGATACTTGTATTTCAAATAAAAATGAAAATAGAACTTTACTAAGCTGTTTGCATCAAGGTATGCTGGTGAAAATGATGGTTTCTTCTCCAAAGGTGGGGCAATAGTTCAAACCCTGTTGGAGGTTATATTTTTTTCTTTTTTAAGATTTCTCAAATGCACATTTTGATAGATGTAATATACACATTTTAAAAATACAAACAGTGCATCTATTTCCAATACAGAAAATATATATATTTATAGTTAAATAAAGAAGACAAGAAGATGGGATGATTTGAAAATGTGTAGCTGACCATTATATATATATATATATATTACGGAAATTAACGAAGATGAATGAAACTTGGTTATAAACAACCGACAATTTGAAATGATTTGTTTGCACATTATTTTTGATTGATACTCATATTTAAGTAGATATTCTGTTTTTAATTAAACAGTATATATTTATATCTACCGACCTGGTTATTTACGAGAAATTTTTTTATGACAAAAATGTGTATCATTTGGCAGGATTCGAACCTGCAACCCCTATCTACATAGGGGAAGCTGCTATGTGATCTGGTATGTCTTAGACCTCTTGACCACAAATGACCATCAGTCTAAACAATATAAAAATTATATAGGCTTGATTAAAACCTTGTTTAGACACACATTTTTGTAATAAAAAATTTATCGTAAATAATCAGGCCGGTAGATAAAAATAATAAATACTGTTTAATTAAAAACAGAATATCTACTTAAATACAAATATTCATCAAAAATAATGTTCAAACAAATCATTTCATATATAT